>JAVTVY010006032.1:0-39418 GCA_036873755.1 Hanleya hanleyi
AAAAAAATATTGAAAAAATTCTAATCTGATCAGAAACACACGTAATATGGGAGCAAAGTGGGCTTTTTCACACTTTCACAGCTGGGTTGATGACGTCACTCAGGGAAGTTGGCTGAGAAAAAACAACAGATAACATGGAAAGCGAGTGCAGTCAGAGCTCCGGTTCAGATGTCGATTCGAGCGATATCAGCTGCTTAGATGGAAATATTTTTCGCCAAGAAGATGAAATAGACATAGAGGAGGATGATGACGGGTAAATTAACAGTTGTTTGCAGACCAACGGCGGAATTCAGCCCTATCAATTTGAGCCTTAGGGCTCCGATTCTGACAGTGACAACCACTCTGACAACGTGGAACTCGACGACGACAGGATTCGGAGAGGTCGTTTGTTGAATACAGATTGGTATGCAACTTCACTGGAAACCTTATTATCGTCATCTATAAGACCAAATGTCCATATATTTCAAACTGTATTGAATGTAGAACGATTCTGTGATGTAAAGAACGAGCACATCTGTGTTGTTATTGTTGTTAATGACCGAGGCAGCCTTTTCGAAGGGATAAACTCCGGGATTCGGCAGTATGGACAGTAAACTGTTGATCACTCTACTGATATACGTCCGATTTGAATTTTGTTTGTTTTCCCATAATCTCCATGATCGGCATTCACATTTGCTCAATTTTCGACAAATTACCTCAATTTAATTGAAATCGAATGATATTCCCACAATCTCAAATGTCAAGGGATTATGAAAGTATTATTATTACTTCTGTATCTACAGCCATTCACTCCAATTGGTGTTTTTTATTTATTTACTTATCAAACGTATATATATTTATGAAAGATAATTTTATTATTATTAAATAATATATATGAAATAGAGAGTCATCCAGTCTAACCTGTAGGTGCTCAAGCAACAAATGCCACGCGAGAGCGAGCAGGGCATGTACAGCCGTCTCCCTGCCCGAGGCCTCGCTTGCAGGCTAGGTTCGTTCAGCCGATGTCCGTGATAGATTCTCCTTGTCCGATTTCTTTGCCGTCACATTCTGATTGTTCTTAGGTTTGATAGTTGGAATAGCTGTTCTCTTTAGTTTTGGTTTGTACCCGAATTCAACTGCTACGCTGTAGATGTCCTCGAATGATGTCTAATTTCTGTCAAAATGTGCCGAGCAAATTATACGAGTACTGGCTCGGGCCCTCTTTCCACACTCTCGTGTTGCGTACAAATTTCGTCCAATTTGCAGCGATTTTCTCGTCTTTAGGCCACAAATGAATACTAACACCGTCATCTGTAGTAAAACTGCAACCTCCCACTACACAACGTCGCGGCATGTTTAACAAATCATGCCCCGATACTCCGAAAATCTCCAGAAATCAGCAGCTACTTACGACTGTGGTATACGGCTTTAACATAGAGAATACAAGACGGCTTCCCTCCGTGACGTCACAGCTGGAATTGACAGGAGAGCGATTTTCACCTTTCAAACGGAAATATCTCGCCAACCAGACTGCACAAAATTATGAAAAAAATATCATTATTTTCAGAATCGAAAGGACTATTTTTTTATATTTTTGACCTCAGAGCGTTTGGGTTGACCTTTAAGCGAAATCGAGAAAGAAAAATGCGACAGATCGACAGAGTCTTGGAATGTGTGTGTGGGGGGGGGGTTCTTTGGTTGAGAAAAGTAGAGGGAGGAGAGGCAAAGACCACGTAGCTCCACACCAATAATTGTTATTGAAGTGCCTTGGAATGAATCACATATGTGTATGGGATCGTCTGAAATTCCAAAAGTTTTTTCAGATCTCTACCTCCACAGCTTCAGAAGTCCCAAGTATTCACCTTGAATTAAAAAAGCATCGGGCTAAAGTTTGTATCGCTGTACCATTTCTAGTATGTTTCTTGCAACTATTAAGCAATTGCAGTCCACGAAGTATTTTCGTAATTTCTTTCGTCTTCCAATTTGCATGTTTTGCATAGATCTAGCTCCTTTTAGTCATCTCCAGTCGGCATTACTGACAAACATGGGCGACGGGAATCTGTGGAATTATATTGCAGGATGATGGGTGTTACAGTTCTTATATTGCGAAGTGAAGTTACACACAACACTGATTTTGAGAATATCTTCTAACTCAATCCGCGGCGGTTGACAACCCGAAGCTAATGATGCCCTGTGGAAAATAGAAAATAAATTTTGTAAATCTGACTTCCTTGCTGTGTGTAACTTACAACATATATAAGGGAAGTGGGAAGAGGTACCCAACATACTGACAGAGCCACATGGCTTCACAGTATAGTCTTCCGGTTAACCTATTCTAACGATTCCAAGAATCTAACGATTCGTGATATGTGTTGTATCTCGGGTACGCTTTTATTGTACCTGTTCATGTAGCAACTTGGATGATATGACGACACGGCCCCTAAACCATGCAGTATACCCAAAAAGTATGTTAGTATTCGTTATAATTCGTTTCTGCACAAAGGTCTACAAATAGTTGGGTGGGTATTAGTCTGCAAAATAAAGTCTTTATTCCTCCGTTTTAACTCTGTCGTGAAGGACTGAGATAATCCGCCGAAATCAGCGGATACAAACATTAAACATGCGCCAGATTTTATCGCCAGAAGATGCGCATATACGCTAACTTGGAACAAGACTTCGCTGTAAACGTTATGATTGCACGCCGGGTTTCATTGGTTCAAAAAGCTGTGGCATTCACGCGCATCAAAGCCGGCAAGTCACGCCTGGGTTGATCTACAATATTTCAGATGCACGTATGTCTGTATATTATGGTCAATTTTTCTAGACTCTCCTTTTAAACGGAGTGTAAACGGAGAAAGGTGACAATAAATATTATAGGCGAATTACTTTCGAAGCAACGTGGGAAAAGTTTCATTAACGCTGATTGGCTGTTCTTTTTAGCTGTTGTGACATGGAATTATTGCGAAATATTTTACCTCTTTCTAGCTTACCCATTGGCATAGCAGAGTGATTCGAAATGGTGTTAAAGAGATGCAGAAACGCGACAAGTGGTGGTGCAACAGAGTAATACCGTAACATACAGAGCGATGCGACTGAGCGATAGAATAACGTGGCAGAGCAAGTGCAAAACAGCTTCGCTTGTCTCGTCGGTCTTCCGTATTTCTTTTTCGTTCTGTTAGATTTCTCCGTCGATTTGTTGTATTATTCCCTTGCATCACTTTAGAAAATTGGCAATATGATATGCCCCAATGTGATTACACGTCACAAACCACAAAATAACTGATTGAGCAAATCTTGAAAAAATATATTCTCAAATTCTCGTGTCCACGAATGAAATATCACCCCAGGTAGCCTGCTTTTCGCTATATAGCTGAAATATTGCTGAACGCGACATTAAACCTTAATTCTCTCTCTCTCTCTCTCTCTGCACTGAAACATGAAAAGTCAACATTCCCCACATTTTCGCTAAAATACAAGTGGCGGAATTGAGTTAATGCTGTCGTTGAGTTAATGCTGTCGTTGAGTTAATGCTGTCGTTAATTGAGTCAATGCTGTCGTTCATTGAGTCAATGCTGTCGTTCATTGAGTCAATGCTGTCGTTGAGTTAATGCTGGCGAATTTTCCCTATCAATTAAAATTTATGAGATTGTTAAATATTATAGAAATATTTTAAAATGTATGACAAAAAATTGTCTCGCCCAATGAACCGCAACTATATATATATCAATCAATGTTCGCCGGAAGTTCAAATCTGTGTCTAAATCATGTTCCCTGGACTGAATTGGTGGTTTGTGATCGCCAATTGCCCAACGGCACATCGATTTTCTTCTTGATATCATTATTCGGAGGATGAAATTCACAATATATCCCATCTGTTCGAGACAACATTGGGTGTAAAGGTGTTTGAACATACATTTCCATATTGATCTGGTGATAGAAGAATTTGTTTTCATATATTGAGTGTTTAATGGATGCCACTGCAAAGGTAATCCCTAACGAAATATACAATGAGCTATGAATATTCCATTTTTCTTAGCTAATCTTTGTTAAAGAATAGATACATGTACGTATGGAATGCGTAAATACAACTTGTCGTAAACTGGTATTAAATATACAGAATGGAAGCTGCATTTCAGTATGCATAGCAGGTAAATTTTGAATAAAGTTTCTACATGTAAACATATTGAATCACAATTAAATTCTTCACAAGTGAAGTATAATATGACATAAGAGAGAATATTACTTGTCATCATCGAATTTACGGAAGAGACAGACTAACCTGAAATTGTAACGGACTCTGTCAGACGGCCATCTTTGAAGCTAAAATGGTGTAATATTTTCAACATTTTTCTCAATTTTCTCCTACGAGATGAATACATCAGATATTACATTTATGACGCAGAAAGTGGAACAAAATATATAAATATATCCTTGTATTTGTTAATGACTAATATAAACAAAGTGGTCATGATTATGAGGGAAGAATCTATGCTTAGCTGTAATTATCTATATTATCTCCCCAGTGGATCAAAGGATCCAAATAATTCTTCCATTTAATTCCGGCACACTGTATCGACCTTAAAAATATTAATATTTAAAAAATAATAATCAACTCATTGAAGAAAAGCACATCAACTTTTGGTGTTGGGCCCCATGACCATGGCAGCACCCATTCTATACAAAAAGCATAGTAACAAAGTCTTACTGTCACTTCTGATGACATTGCAGTAAAATTTACACATGCATTACCCAAAATTTGTTTTTAAATTGTGTTTCTTAAATCTTTGAAACCCCTTTGAATTTAAAACGCCCCCTGGTGTGTGATATATGAGCTTTTAGTTCCGCTGGAAACAGAAACACTCGTTTGACACCCCATATGCACCACTAGGGGTGTGAATATACACCCTATATGAGTTTTACCATTTTACACCTCTATAGTTAAGAGTGTATACCAGTTGACGGAGAAGCTGTCCAGGGATAAAAAATAAACATATAAAAACAGACACACGATTCTCAAGCTTCGCGATGAATATCACACGTTGACTGCAAAATACGAACGTATATCTCTGGTACTACGATTGGTAGTTTATGTCTCACGCTGAACTCGGATTGGCAAGCATGCCCATAAAAGGTGAACATGTAACATGCAAACAAATTGCAAATGATGATGGTCAACTTATGCCCCATGTCTCTTAGAAAATAAGTATAGAATTAAGGCTCAAACGTGTTCTGATCTATTTCGCGCCTATCGCGAATATAAAACTCCAGAAAGAAATGTTACGACAACACAGTTGGGTTTACCTTTTATTTCATTTTTCCCGAGGGTCTTGTGTGAATCTTAATAAATTAATATCCTATCAATGCTCCCCAATCGTGTGTCGCTATGTAGGATCTTACAGATTTCAATTGAATTTGATGTTCAGAGCGCCCAGTTAATGAATATTTAATAGTCTTATGACATCGCGGACGCAGTTTAACTACTTTACTCGCAGTCACCATATCATATCACTAGTATTAACCCAAACCACAATCCATCTTTTAATGGTGATAAAATACCTGGTCATCACCCTTTAATGGCGATGAACAGGGTGATGATTTCAGCTCGTCACCTCTCAAAGGTTGTGAGGCCATTTCACTATCTTTAAGGGTGATGGGTAATGAGTGTAAATTTCGGGGTCATCGCCTCTCAAGGGTGATGGGCAATGAGTGTGAATGTGGAGTCCTGTCGTTTGAAAGATGAGCAATGCTTAAAATTTTGGGTCATCACCTTTTTAGGGTGATTATCAGATCTACCAGTATAAGTGATGACGTAAACTTCGCAATAATTGCTCCTCACCCTAAAAAGATGATCGTTTGCACAAATTCATGGTGATGATAGAATAAGGCGATGGATCTACCTGTGTTGTGATGCTGTCATCACCTTTCTTTGGCGGTGTTGTACTTCCAGTAGATATGTTGAGGGGAAGGGGCAGAGTGAGTCATTAACACCGGCGACACTGACGGTACAGTACTGTGTCACCTGCAATAAGGGCGTTTTTCGGTTAATTTTAGTCCTTCCATCGTGTGTAAGAGTCATATGTGAAAGTAAAACAGGGCAAGTTTTTTTATTTACAAGGTTTGCGGGCTATCCTTTTTTTTTCTAAATATTTATGAGACAGTTTTACTGTTCTTTACAAATAAAGCGCCTGGAATGTCGCGTCGATTGCCTGAATCAAGGATAGGCTATGTGTGAATTTTACGAATTCAGATCAGATAAAAATTTAATTTATAATAAGGTGGGAGAGAACGCCAAGGCAGCGCCAGCTGGTGCTATATATGGAATTCGAAACTGAAACATCGTAAAATATTCGTCATCTGGGAACCAAACAGCTCAAGGCCAAATTTCTATAAGTCATTAATGACTCAGTTGTTTACCGATCATTATAAACTAGTTCATATTTTGATAACCGCTATAACGGTAGTTAATTAAATAAATTAAACCAACGCTGTACAAGTAAGAATAGAATAAGAAAATACGGATAAGTAACAATAAGGAAATTGTACAATTTGTAATTTTTTTTTAGGATTTTTCGTGGCAGTTTGAGTTTTATCGTAGTATTTTGGGTAAATACATATACAACCAAAATGACTCTAATAGGAAATTTGCTATAAACACACAAATTGCCATCTTTAAAAGTTTTCTTCGGGAGATGCATGTAAGAGAATAATTTACAATGGGCACCCCCTTTTTATTACTCAACCCGCCTCTAACCAATTCCACATACCTTTCATTTCAGTAGTTTGACCTCAAAATGTGATAAAATAGTCACTTTCGAAATTCGTTGCCGTTGATCGTGGGCCAAATTGTGTGATTTGTTTATCTACTCACTCACCCCTTCACAGTTTCAAGTTTTTTTACACGTTCGTCGGCGAGCCTTTTTGTTCGTACAGCGCCGTGCCCAGAATTAAATCAACGACTAGTTCTTACACTTACAAATTCGAATTACGAAAACAAAAGTAGAACAAAAAACTTGGGGTGCTGCAGATTATTTATATGTACATCATCTCGAGTAAGGAAGCTGGCGCAGGCGAAATCTGCCAGCCTCCTATTAGCGAGCGATTGTTTGCTTGGAGAGAAATCGCCAGCTTCACTCTAAACCAGGCGACGCTTCACACGTTTAGTTGAGCGTTTAGATGTTTATTATTTAAACATAATGTTTAGATGAAATGTTTAGTTACATCACTATGTGTTTAGTTCAATATATTTCCTATTAAACACGATATTTAGAGTCTGACATAAGCCTCAATAAGCTATTTTATTATTTCAAAAGTATGCCCTAAACAAACCATAATAATATACATATCACTGCATGGAATCTAGGAGAAATTGTGAAAGAAGTCAGTTACAGAAACGTTTATTTATTTTTAGCAATTGACTCGATTAATGGGTAAACTGCATGAATAAAGTGCCACATGGTGTATTTCCACCCGTTGTTGAAGCTATTGTAGTTCACGAATAGTGTTGTATCACGAGGAAAGTAAAAGAAACATAAATCATTTATAATTTCCTGTATTATCGCATATTGATCATATTTTGCACTTTGCTAAACACGTTGTTTAGTTCGCTCTTGGTTCGCAGTAAACATTATGTTTATGTTTCGCGGGTTTTATTTCAATTTCGTGCTCAAAAGTAAACGTTGTGTTTAACTTGGTATTAACCATGTGTTTAAATTACCCGCGTTTTCTGGAAATTACTCTACTGCGCAAGCGCAACTGTAGTTCGCATGCGCCACGGAACTGCGAGTGGGAAATTCAGGTTTGCAGGGTTTTTTTCAATTTCATATTAGTTTTGGTAAACTTTTTGTATTATTTGCGAAGCTATTCCCCTTTCAACTTATAACTGAGCGGAGACAGGTTGACCTGCGGGGATAGATAGTGGGAATACGCTGGTTCCGCCACTGTTTCATTGTAGTCATTGTAGGCCTGTACGATTGCAACAACATCATGACATATTAGCAACAACAACATAGCACGCTAACCGGAGCTGTTTATAGACAAGTCTTGCGCTAACTAAAATGTGACCATGGTGATCTGCCCAGAGAGACTCTTCTCTTTTAAATACACAAAAAATGAAGTGTCATGAATTTGCACTGCTCATAATTTGTCTTTCTGTGGCCATCACCATGTTCAGGTGTTCCATGTGCAGCTTTGGCACCCCAAACTGGTTGAACTAAACATCTTGTTTAGTTTTAGGTGAGCTAAACACATTGATGCGTTTAAAAAGTGTCACAGCACCTTAAACACATCAATATGTTTAACTACTAAACACTTCAATGTGTTTAATCACCTTAAACATCATGTGTATTGTCTAAACATTATGTTTAGTTCTAAACAGCTCAATGTGTTTAGATGGCCTAAACATTATGTTTATAATCTAAACACATAACTAAACATTATGCTTACAAACTAAACATTTCGAAGAGTTTAAAAAGTGTCACAGTGATGCGTTTAGTTATGCGTTCAGATCCTAAACACATCAGTTTAGAGTGAATTGGGTCTGCATTTCAAGCGTTTTAACCTGAGCTAAATCAGCGAGATGGTTGTTATCCTCTAATGGCCAAGTTAGCGGCCTTTGAGAGCGGACATACTTAACGAAACTGCGGTCATCCAACTGATATTTTATGAATCTTTTTGTGTTTATCTCATTGGCTGGTCAAATGAAATCACGATAGATCTTGTCAAGCACGACGTGAGGTCACCAAATGGACGCCTTTATTGTCTTTTATATTGATTGATAGTTATGAATGTACCAGCCATATGGTGTGTTCCCGTCTTCCAGTACTTTGTGTACCGATACTTGAGTACCGCGGATGAATATGTGCGGGTATGCTGGAATTGGGCGAATCACTTACAAGGATATAGTACAGTAATAGTTCAGCATATTTTTACAATATACAGTTCAGCTAAAAAAATATTGTGTAGTTTTATTTCTTATATACACAAGTTTATAAATTGGAACAAGTTATGCAATTTAAAACAGTTAGCAATTAGGCTCAACAGTTATTGATCCAGATAAAGCCAATATATTTGCTTCTAATAAATGTGCTAACGTCGAGGCACGGGGTCAGTTTGCCGAAAATTACCGAGGTTCTCCGATTACAGCTAACGGTGACATTAATGGTGGAAGAGATGTAGTGATCAGTAGAGTACGTTTTGACGGTTTCAAGTATCCGTATCAAATTTGATATCTCCAATCGTAGATATATCATATTGCCACTCCCCCATTATCATTACTACATGGTGACCTTCATATCTTATAGGCTGAAACGGCGAATGTGTAAGACTTGACATAGGATTTAAAGACAGAAAATATATTAAACTTTTCTTAAAAATTAAACCCATATTTTTGACCGCCGGTATATTATATTAAAATATGTTAAGTCAACATCCATATATATGTGCAACACAACTGCGTGAAAATAGTTACACTAGAAATGTCTGCAATCAACGGAGGAGGCGATAATCGTTTATCATACACATAAGAATATTAGAATAAATATATATATATATAAAAAAACAACTGCTTCGGATATATAGTTCATATCATCATCTGTTCCGTCTTTCGACACCTTCAATTCTGTTCGGGTCAAGAAGTTTCTAGTCGACAATACTGTGAAAAATAGAGAAGTTAATTTTCGATAAAGTTTGTTATAGGCCTATATCTTTATATTATTCCTACTTGGTCATCTTTTGTCTGAAATTAATACAATTTAAATCATAATCGTTGAAAGAGATGGAATCTTACC
This sequence comes from Hanleya hanleyi, assembly GCA_036873755.1. Taxonomy (NCBI): domain Eukaryota; kingdom Metazoa; phylum Mollusca; class Polyplacophora; order Lepidopleurida; family Hanleyidae; genus Hanleya; species Hanleya hanleyi. The sequence goes on from JAVTVY010006032.1 coordinate 9,765, forward strand.
TTATCGGTTGAAGCTTAATAGATCCTTCGTATATGTAATCCCAGCAAGCTGACACAGTAATTCCCTGCCCGCTATTGAAGATTCGATAGACTATCGCGGATGTGTGTCATGAATATGGAGTACCGTATTACTGTTTCACTTTATACTCGATGACCAGCCAAGCCTTTTTGGATCTATAGAGATCGCGAATAGAAACCAGTAATTTAGCACAGTACAGGTACTTCTTATTATTTGGACACTAGTGCAATAAATTCATTCTGCTTTAAGGTTTTACGATACGACGCTGAATTATGTCAATAAAAATAAAAATATTATTTATGATAGTAATGTGCTGTAATAGTATTGATACGATTATTTTCACGTGTCCTTCTTAGGTATCACATGCCCTCCTTGTACAAAATATAACGCGCATTAACAAACGATCAGCACCAATTAGATCTACCGTATCATAATAAAGGATATACTATCATATGTATCATGCATGTATCATACATTATTCTAAATTGTATATATCTGCCAAGTCCACCCGTGATGCGTGGTTGCAGGGTTGTTTGTTGTCAATTGTTCTCAGTCGTTTGGGATGCATTCTCAATATAATTGAATAGATTATTTTTGTTATTGACTTGAGAATAATAAGCTGAGATTCATAAAGGAAGTCAAAAGATGGTAATCTCTGTCGCGTTGCATTCTGATCCGGAAGTTAGTCAAGCCAACTGACAGGCTAGTCAATCCAAGGCTGGGAGAAAGAGAAAGTGGATCGGGGGATGAGGGGTGGTGGGGCTGAGAGGTGTGCTGTCGGATGATACGTATGACCTATACTGCCAAAATGTGTCAGAATGCAACAAAAAGTAGAATTGTATCAATTAACGGTATACATCTATATTTGTGCAACAATTGTTTGAAAAGACAGGCCTTGGATGTTGCACAGTAGTAAAGAATACAGAGAAATGGTCAGCGATACGGATTTGATATTTTGGAACATCATGATGTCTTGCCGGTATCATTGAAAACTGTTGACCGCTTCTCTCTTGCAGGAAACAAGCCTATGTTTATGTATACTTTTGTCTTTTTGAATTTGGTGCTAATACTGTTATATGGAAATGGAATAGGTCTTTGGATTATGGACGCGGATATTCTCTAATGGACGACGGCTGGATTATGAATGACGGACTAGACGCTTGTAATTATGTTTTGTGTGGCGTGTGAATTGAAGATATTCACCAATATTGAAACACTGCACATGTACATCAATGGCATTCAGAAAAAGAGTCATCAATACATATTCTTTAATTGGATTTGTTCTATTCCCCCCCCCCCCCACCCCCCAAAACATTAATATAGTAAGTATCGACGGTTGAGGAGGAATACAAAAGAGCAATGTAACATATGAATTTGAATATCCATGCAATAACTGTGAAACAGATCAGGTTTCAATGAGGTGCTTTGACTTAAATAATGAGATAGATTTGATACTTTTAATGGACGGAGGCAACTTGTTCCACTCCCGAGGTCCTTTAATTCTGAGAGAATACAATGAGAGATTTGAGCGGTAGATTGGTCTATATAGATTAAAAAGCTGCCCCCTCAATAAACCTGTGGAACTGAACAACTGTGATGTCATCAGCGGTAGATATAAATAACAGAGTCACGTGGATACCTACTCGTTGGTTGAAATCATCCAAATGTAGGTGAGGTCGTATTGAAGCGCTCATGGGTAGAGTCGGGTTATGGTGGTGACTTGAATGAATGAATGAATGCATTTTTATTCACCAATATAATAAATTCATGTACAATGACATATTATACAGACTAACCATTGGTGGAAATAAAGCCCCATGAGGCTTATTCTATCCCAATAGAAATAATTACACAATGATTATTTCACATCACACATTTCATGGACGATGAAGTGCTGCTGTGAAACCGGTCAGTGTTCAATCAGATTTGATTTAAGTTTCGATTTGAAGAGGGAGGTTGATTGAATTTCTTTGAGCAAGTAGGGTATAATTATTTGTTCCACTCTTGAGGACCAGCAATTTTAACATAATGAATGATAAGTTAGGTAAATAGGCATGCTTAAATTGAATTGATTACCTCGAGTATTAAATTGGTGAATGGACGATTGTTTTGTAAAATACCAATGGAAATTTTGGGGCAGTTGACTAGGGTGATGAAAGACTTTATAGTGCCCTCTTTTGAGGTAGGGGCAATGGATGTAGGTGAGTAGCGTACGTATTTCCCCATAAAATATTACAGTAATATGGAAAGAACAACGAATAGTACAGAATATATAGCGTTTGTTTTGTCAATTGATGTTTTTTATGAAATTTATTACTCCAATGTTTCTCGACAACTTTTTGCAGATATAATTTATGTGATCAATCCAGTTCAGTTTGTAATTAAAAATAACGCCTAAAAATTTGAGTTTTTCCGCGATTTCAATTTGTGTTCCGGATATTAAGAATGGCAAGGTACCTTCGTAGTTGTTTTTATTTGTAATAGGTTTTATTACCATGCAATATTTTTTCTGAATATTCAGCGATAAACGGTTAAAACAGAACCATCTGTAGAGTTTTTTTTCTAATTCCAGAGACAATATTAATAGCTTGTTAAAGGTCTTTATGCGAGTATAACATAATCGTGTCATCAGCAAATAATATGATTTTCAACAGATCAGAGATATTACTGATGTGTGTAATGTACATCAGGAAGAGAATTGGTCAAATAAATGAACCTTGAGGTATTCCACAAGAAATGGACATAGATGAAGAAGAGATTCCATTAAATGTTACAGCCTGAGTTCTGTCTGCTAAGTAGCTTCTAAACCAGTCATTCGAAACACCCCGATAACCACAATGATCTTATTTAGATAGGTGAATATCATGCTTTACTGTATCAAATGCTTTGGAAAGATCTAAAAAGTGACAATTCTATGTTTTTTATTCTTTTGCAGTAACAAGAGCATCGTACAGTGAACAGGCTGCAAGAGATGTACAGTGGTTAGGCCGAAATCCATATTGATGGTCAGAGAGTATTATTATTTAAATCTGGGAAATCCATAACCATTGAGACAGCGAGCTTTTCGAGTATTTTGCTAAAACATGGTAGGCTGGTCTCCAGATTTGTAGATTTGTACATAGGCGTAGATGTGGTACGACGCCAGAGGTAAATGAAAGATTCGTGATACAGGATAATGGAACAGAAATATAGTCCGAGACGAGCTAACCAGCGAAGTTCGAATACCATCCCGGCCTGGTGCCGTTTATTTAAGATTAATTTTGTTTGTTTTGACACCTTCTGGTGTAAAGCTGAGAATTTGAAGTTTTTGTGCGTACGATTGTTCAAATAATCTTTAAAGTGAGCAGTACTATTCGATATTTGGGAGTCTGAATCGGTAGCTACAGAGCTGAAATTTTGTGGAAATTTCTGCTCTATCAGATAATTCCTGTCCGTTATAATTCAAAACTGTAGGCGATTTAATAGATTTTTTGATTCAGTGCTTCCGCGTACTTTTATATCATTATTACTCCTAATTGAATTTGGCATGGAAGTAGATCTTCCCAGAGAGTCGAATAGTATTGTTCAGTTGGCTCTTATACTTTCTATGCTGGTTGTGGACACTGTCATCTGAAGTGACTAAATATAACCAATACAATCTTTTTTTTTCTCGTGTATAGACTTTAATATGCCAGTGGAAATCCGTGGTTTAATTATTTTCCTTTCTGAGCATTTATCAGTTACTAGAGGGAAACAGTCGTTGTAAATATGGGAAAACAGTGGAAGGAATATAGAGAGAGCCGTATCTGTATCATTTTCAACATCCGTAACATCTTCCCAGTTACTAAATGATTCTCTGTGTAAGTACTTCTATTTGCTCTGGTGAGATCTTGCGAAAAGTTATATTTTGATATTTTAAAAATATGGAAAACTGGAAAATGATCGGAAATAGCTGTTAGAAAAATACCTGATAACAAATTATCCTCGTGAAAGTTAATAAATATATTGTCTATTAATTTTGCTGATCGAGCTCTGATTCTTGTTGGGTTTCGCAATTTGAGGTAAAAACTAGTGAGATTTCAATTGTATCGAGAGGGTCATTGGCTTTCAGTTTTAAATAGATCAATGTTAAAATCTCCCATTAACACACTTCTGTTTTTGACAGTATCAGAAGAGTTTAGAATTAATTTCCAATTAGTGATTGTTCAGTTGAGACACATCTTTACTAGGGGGCCGATAAAATATATCTACAAGGTAGTTGACATTGTCTAGCTCAATTGCAACAAACAGAGACTCAAATTCGCCATTCTAAACGATAAATATTCGCGTATATGACAGGTTTGTATATTTTCGTTAACATACAGAATTACTCCGCCCCCTTGTATTGGATCTTGATGACGGAAATGGCCTATATCCCGGTATATCAAAAAGAAGTTCAGCTTTAAGAAAAACCTACTACAGAAAATTCGTGATTTAAATTGTGGAGAAAACTTGCTATTTCGGAAAATATGTTTATTAATACTTCTAGCATTAAAGTGCACGAAAGATCATTTATCACATTTGTGTTGAAAAAAAGTTTGTTCACAAAAAGACGTTTCCATGTAGTAGTTTGATTGATGAATGTCAATATTTTCCAGTGTGATATTTCATATTCGTTGTCATCTGTTACTGATTTACTGTGTTCAATGTGGTTTAGTTCAGTGGGGTTAAAACAAATATCCTCTATAAATTCACGCGGTAGAGTGTCGGAATAACTAGTTTCGTTCATAGGTTTCGGAATTTCGTTATCGAAGAAAGGAAGGTTCGTGAGAGGGATTCCGTCTGTATCTGTGTAAATATCCATATTTCCTGGTGATATCGGGTGGACTGAACTGACCAATGTTCACGGTACAGGAGGAATACATAATAACAGGTGAATCAATATAAACACATTCAAATATTTGATGAAAATTAACATATGTACAATAAAAAGAAAAATGTATCAAACAAGTTTAACATGTTGAAATAAAGCCATAGCATTGAGCGAGCCACTGACCCCTGCATTAGAACCCATTAACATTATCAAGTACATGAACAATTATATGTGTATTATATATGTGAAAAAATATTCGTCACGACCAATGTCTGATGTTATACAAAATAGAAAATATGTGACAAATAGCATTATATCATTTTATGCAGTTTACAACATACTGAAACGTGTAACGAAGTCATGAACAATGACATAGTGAAGCATATACAAGTATGCATGGTAATATGACAATTTTATAGGCATATATGTACATAGGGTTTACCATACGGTTTGGGATTAGTATAATCACACCAAAGACAAAACCATGATAAAATACCTCACAAATGCCGCGTATTAATAAATTTAATGAGGAAAATGCAATTTATATCACTGTTTTAAAAGTATTTTATATCATATACTGATAACAGAACTCTATCCATATGGTCAAAGGGAGGTAGGTCATTGCCATATTTTCGATTGTGATTCCATCAGCAGAGTAGGTAATGTACCATACACAATGTACATGTTATACATAAATTTACCAGGACTGGAATATTTTAGATAACACCATACACACAGTAAGAATTCCTTAAATATAACACATCATATTTCAATCATACCAGGATTATAAGTTAGGTCAAACCATGCTGATTAAGTTTCTAAGCAGAATTGTATATCATGTTTTGGATCAGTACTATACTTCAGAATCATGGCTGATCCAGACATGCCAATGAGATATGTATAGATTATTTCATCTTAAAATACACAATATACATGTTATACAATTAAATAAATTTACCAGGGCTGGAATATGTTGGGCAACACCAGCTTTGAAGAAGCAATATTTATGAAATTTGTGTCTAGTTCACACTTAGAAATACATAAACATACAGAGAGAATTCCTCAAACATAACACAAGTACCATACATATGTTGATTGCTTATACAAAATTGGATGCTCATGTAGATTCACAATATGTTTTGACATATAGGTACCCAAGGTTTACTAGGAGTTGATATGGTTTAATATAATAAATTTCATTTTCAGTGATCACACCAAAATTAAATTGTGATAAAATACCGCACGAATATCTTATAGTGATAATTATGTTTGGATGGAGTCACATTTAATAAAAACATTGTAATTCAGGAAGTTTTGGGATATATTTTTGAGGTTACATGCCAGTGTTTTATCACTACATATTTCAACCATGCCAATACATTGAGTTAAATCAAACCTTGAAATGATCAACGTAATCACTAGGTTCCCTAGATAAAATTGTATATCATTTGTTGATCTTGACATGCTGATGTGTAATGTATAGATTATTCAATTGGTAAAATGCACATAGCTCAGATTCCATCAACAGAGTAGGTAAGGTACCATACACAATGTGCATGTCATATAATTAAATAAATTTACCAGGACTGGAATATTTTAAATAACACCATACACACAGTAAGAATTACTCAAATATAACACATCAGATTTCTTACATATGATGAATGCATATACAAAGTGGATGGCTGTGTCAGTAGCAATATACCTGGCATACATGTACGCAAGGTTTACCAAGAGTGTACTGGTGTACCTGGTGTACTATTTTTTCCAGTGATCACACCAAAAACAAAATCACGATAAAATGTCACACAAATATATTGTAACAATAAATGAAATGTGGATATTGCACTTTGTGGCATTGTTCTAAATGTTTAAAGTGCTAATGCAGCGAAATTGTCAATTTCATTTTTATCATGAAATTTTACGGTTTGGGATTTCTGTTTTAATTTAATAAAATTCTCACACAGAGTTTTAAACAGGAAGATATTATATTTTGCTACGAAACGCAAGGGGGTTAGCAGATAAAGTGCGATATTTACGGTCGCCATGTTTTCGTATATGTGACGTCATAAGTATGACATCCCGATCGACGAGCAAGCCAGCGATATGCGTAGCATATGGCGAAGGCCAATATCCATAGACTTAATTCACATTGTTGTTGAGTTAATACTGTTGATATCCATCACTGTCTTCGTATGGTAACGTGCCAGGAATGAAAGAAAGAATCTAGTCGGCCACGTGTCCGTGCATGATCAGTTAAAATGATTTATTTACCTGAATTCGTGGGCAGTATCGTAGTTGGAGGAATGCATGCAGTTACTATCTGATTCACATAGGAGGGAACGGGATTTTCGTGGATTTATCAGTTAATAAATCACATCAGCTGTCGAAACTCACAATATATTCCAAACTCTGTCTATGCAATTATTTGTCATCAAAAATATTCCCCTGGCATTAGAAATTATTTCTAAAATCTCCAAAGTTTGTATCGTCTGAGTACACGGTCATGCCGGCAACCGGGTAAGTGAAAAGATTAGTGAGCTCAGCTTTCTCCAGGCCATGCACCAACAGAATTTCAGAATACTACGTAAAATATTAAATTGAAGTTTACATCATACCGAGAAAACTAACATTTCAAACATTTCAACTAAAGAAGATTCAAACAACAACAAAACAACAAACAGGACAAGACAACATTGAAAAACGAGTCTCTCGGGAGTATCTGAAATAAAAATAAACATGAAATTAGTTCAACATTATTCCGAAAAAATTACATAATGCTAAAAAATTGTCTAATGTGATAATAAACGAGAAGGGTGCAAGATAATTTTACCGATAGCACAGAAAAATATATAAGACAAATATAAATTCTGATAAAAAAATATTATTCAACAATTTTGAATGGCTTTTTCTTTTCTCATACCGCACAAACTTATGAACAGTTTACATTTGCTTTCATAACCGATCATATTGTGGAATTCAAATAGAATATAGATCTAGAGTGAATGGAAGAAATTCTTAATAAAGCCTTCACTCTTTGCACAAGAAAACCGGAATGTGAAATTGAAGACCGAAGACTGTTGTTTTTGCACGCGGACCTCGGCGGGAGCACTTCAGACGGGCCGCGTCAGACGTCGTGATAGATTTGGGCATTCCAATTTAGAGCATATAATATTATGTTTTAGATCTAATTTAAAGTTGATTGTAATGGGAAGAAGAAAACATATCTCTCTGAGAATCTGGGGATAATGAAGATCGATCTTCGTTATTTTCTTGAAGTTGGGAATCCTTCCGTGTAATGATAAGTGATACACCGTACAGCCATAAATGCATTCATGCAGGCAAATAAAATGCGGACACTGGCAGATAAATTTTATAAATATCGTACAAAACAAATGTATATAGACTACAGATTCTTGGTAATTAATTTGACCAGATAAAAATTATAATGGAACTGCTCAGTGGAATTTGAAGTCATTTCTATGGCAATGAATTCAATTTAGCCTGGTTGCACACGGTAGGCTTTGCTCGGTCGCGGATGCGGGGCTTTTTATATCTTCATTAGGTCCATACAAATTGTCTGTATTCATTCACAGGTATGTCTTATAATAAACCCTTGTCATACTTTATTTCCTGATGAACATTAAATCAAAAATTTTATTAAAACAAACCAGTATATTGGCCTCGAAGACGGGCTTGCCTCCCTCCAAACACTGTCCGCAATGCAGAGTCCAGACTCAAGCTGACCATCTGTCATACTTATGACGTCATCATATTTGTAAACAAAGCCAATGAAAACGGTCGCACTTTTAAGAGCACAATTGCACGCCCTTTTTCTTTTGAAATAAGAACTTCTCCTTGTCCGATTTTCCTCATGGATATAGCAAATTAATCACGAAAGAATAGAGAATCAAATTATTTAATAAAAATTTCGCTGCATTAGCACTTTAAATACATTTACATTTATTTTGACAATAGGACCTTACCCAAATGATCAAAGGGAGTTAAGTGTCTGAGTGTACATAGTGTTCATCGAGATGTCTGTATACAGAACAAGCATAATCACAATTGTTTAGTCACAAGTATGTTGAAGTTTATGTTTGGATGGATTCGCATTTACGTTCATTATGATATTGTAATTAATAAATTTGTATCATATATATGCATGAAATTACATGCCAGTGTTTTCCCACTAAATATTTCAACCATACCAAGATTATAATTCAGATGATTCAGCAGAAGGTGAGTGCCTGGCATATATGTGTAGTTTGTCTAACTGAAATGTTTCATTTTAGGTATAGGTTCTTTCTCAGACGGACTTTCTCAGATGGATGTAGGTGAGTATCTCCTTGTGTTTTAATGCAGAAGTTTATATTAAATATATGGTGTATTTGTAGTTTATACAGCCTGGGTATATTTATTAAATACACATGTATCTGAGATTGCAGGCTTGTATAAAATCCTTTACAGGCATGTTAGGTTGATATAACAAATCAAATATCATCATACACACAGAAGACAAAATCATGATGAAATATCACACAAGTATCTTGTAGTAATAAATGAAACGTGGATATTGCACTTTGTAGCATTGTTCTAGATGTCATTTTTATAAAAGGACCCTACCCAACTGGTCAAAGGGAGATAAGTGTCTGATTGCACATTGTTTTTGTCGGGTTGACTTGGTCAACCCGTACTATGCCAGCGGTCTGTCAATTTTGACCCGTGCACTACAGTTGCTTGACCTCTCCATGACCTCTGCACGCTGCCTCGGTGATTCGGTCATGCATAATGAAATCTACAATTGTCTCAACATCGATCATCATTATCAACGGTCGACATCTAATCTGTCTCCACGCCGATTTTCTAAACTGTAGAGATCATGATACTTCAAATGAGAAATAGTGAAAGTATTGTCTTACCAATATCTTTAGGCCAACTCTAAATGGGATTATGTTTTGTGTGTATATTTTTTCTTCGGCGGTGATTCGTCGTACCTTGCTCCCAAAGTCGTCCAGCTTGCTCTTCCAAGGGCCAGCTAGCAAACGGCCGGCAAGTTCTAGATGTCGGTGAGTGACCTGAAAACGGGATAGGCCTCTAACTTCATCGAGATGACGCCATATTGCACTCAAGACAACAGCAAAATAGTATTGAATTTTAGATACGTTATTCGGGATGCTTTGTTGCGTCCTTTATTGCACACATACCACAACTTATAAAATCATACCCTGGCGATTATATCAAGCCTACAGCAGAATACAATCTAGGCGTGACACACTTTTCGCGGAGAACTGGACTACAGTGTACGCCGGTTACATAGCAACACGATTGTTGTTGTTGTAATCTATCGGATCATTTTTACGATTCCCTGCTATGTTTATAATTTCTTGTATTGCTTATGGCTGAGTGATCTACTTTAGAAGTTTCCTACATTCCTAACTCTCATCTGATCATTTCTTAATGGCGCTGTTGGTCAGACTCTTGCTGCCAGTGATCTATGCCTTTTTACATAATTGGATTACAAATGTTACAATCAATTACAGGTTTTATAGCAATGCAGAAAAGGTCAGATCCAGGTGTTCATTCTTTGCAAGTTTATGGATTATGCAGTTATTCATATGCAAGTATTATTTACCCACTTTGATATACCTAGCGGATGATATAGAAACTAATCCTGGCCCTTCTCCACCTAAATCATGAACCGATCCATTCAAAGCCCGTTCCTTCTCATTCACCAAACGCTATATAGACGATCTTCTCGCTGTGGATAATCGCTATATACATGACGCAGTGAAGGATATATAGCCACCTTCAGTGGATTTGAAGGAAACTACAGATAGCCCTACAGGCACATCTTATTTAGATCTCTATCTCTATAAAAATGAAGCGGGCATTCTCTCTCGTCGACTTTATGACAAAAGAGATGATTACAATTTCGACATCGTAAACTATCCCTTTCTGGATAGTAATATTCCAGTGGGACCTGCATATGGCGTATACATATCTCGCTTAGTAGCATTTGCTAGATCCTGTGTTAAATGTGACGATTTTAATCAACGTCACAAAACATTGTTGCAGAAACTTATGTGCAGGGCTATTCCACCAAGCGCCTCCACTCAAAAGCTTTAAATTTGGCGATACATATCGCATGCTGATAGGCAAAATACGAAACGTAGCGTGCAAGATCTATGGCGCTACGTTCCGTAACTTGTGTCTAATTCCGCTTAACCCGGGGCTAGGGGCCGTGCGAACCCATGTACTTCAAGACCCTCATGGTACTCATATGAACAATCACAATCAAAGCGTGACTGAGATACATCATTCTTTAGATGACGACTTTACAACGAATATTATGGATTAAGAATACTGATCAGCGATACGGATTTGATATTTTTGGAACATCATGATGTCTTGCCGGCATCATTGAAAACTGTTGACCGCTTCTCTCTTGCAGGAAACAAGCCTATGTTTATGTATACTTTTGTCTTTTTGAATTTGGTGCTAATACTGTTATATGGAAATGGAATAGGTCTTTGGATTATGGACGCGGATATTCTCTAATGGACGACGGCTGGATTATGAATGACGGACTAGACGCTTGTAATATGCAGGATTTAAGCGATTAGATCGCAATTTTGTGATATAATACAGTGATAGTTTAATTCTTCAGTTCTACATCTGCTTCGACATATAAGCTTTATTTAGGTGATGTTCTGAACGCTCCGAGGCAAAGTGTTAGTTCTTGATGGAGAATAGAATCTAGCTTTGGCAAGTTTGATTTGCATGCACCTTTGTAAACAATAGTCATAATCAAGTTTAGAACGAACAAGTGATCGATATAAATGAAGAAGCGTCTGCTGATCTCCTAACCACTTCTAGCTGGCATCTACGTTCAACAAATCAAGGACTTTCGTGCACTTAGCTTTCAAGTAATTTATATACGATAAGAACGTTAATCGGTGATCAAACAATATTCCTAAGAATTTGACTTCTTGCTACGTTGATTCAGTTCCATCTAATGTAAGTACTGGATCTTTGTGCTGGAAATAATTTCTGCAAAAGTGTGTATAAGTTGTCTTATCTCTGGAGAACTTGAAACCATTTTCTAATTACCATTTCTGAATTCTATTTAGACAAAGTTGTAATGTTCTCTCAATATTATGTGTACTTTTTCAGCTACACGATATGTTGAAATCGTCTACAAATTGTTAACCATCAATTCATTTGTTCAAAACTGCAGCGAAGCTATTGATCTTGATACTAAACAGAGTAGTAGACAAAATACTATTGATATTGATCGAAATGATTAGACATGGTTGTACCCAACCGAATTTGGGGAATAACTGTGTTGTATTTTTGTGTTTGCTGGTTTTACTGTCGCAAATTGAGTTTTACCGACGACGCGTCAGGGGAGTCGACAAAACGGATATTTGCGAGAGTAAAACCAACGTTAACCTCCGCAAATATTAAAATACAAGGTTATTCCGTTACGAATTCTACGTCTTCCTTTCCAACGTAATTTAACATTACTGTAGACATTCGTACATATTTACTCACATTCCATGTAACATAAACAATCCTAGATCGCTCAGTTGTGGCACTTGAGACTGAATTGGAGCCCAGATATTCACCAGGAGTTGATGAAACAGACGATCAAGAGCAATAGTGTAGCAGGTTGAGACAATTTGCGGCCGTTGATGCAAATTTTACAGTCGCAATTAGATATACGGATTAGAGGGGGGGGGGGGGGGGATTTGGCTTACTGTCACACTCAAGTTTGTTTCACTCGTATGGTGACAGTCAGTTTGGCTGGTGGAGGAAGCCGGAGTACCCGGAGAGAACCACCGCCCGTCGGCAAGTAATTGACAAACTTCTACACATGGACCAGCTGGGATCGAACCCGTGCCGGTTCAGCGGTGTGAGGCTAGTGATCACCAGCGAAGCGCCTTAGACCACTCAGCCACAGAGGGCCCTCGTTCGGATTAGATCTGGGGAACTTGAAACCATTTTCTAGATACCATTTCTGAATTCTATTTAGACAAAGTTGTAATGTTCTATCAATATTATGTATACTTTTTCCACTACACGATATGTTGAAATCATCTAAAAATGGTGAACCATCAACTGATTTGGTAAAAACTGCAGCGAAGCTGTTGATTTTGATACTAAACGGAGTAGTAGCAAAATACTATCTTGTGGGACACCTTGATCTTGATCGAAATGATCAGATATGCTTCTACCCAATTGAACTTGGGGAATAACTGTGTTGTATTTTTGTATTTGCGCAGTTTAATGCCTGTTTTGCATTCACAAATTGAGCTTTAACGACGACGCGTCAGCGGAGTCGATAAAACGGATATTTGCGATAGTAAATCCGGCATTAACCTCCGCAAATATTAAAATACAACATGGTTATTCCGTTTCTAATTCTACGCCTTCCTTTCCAACGTAATTTAACATTACTTTAGACATTCGTACATATTTACTCACATTGGATGTAACATAAACAATCCTAGATCGCTCAGTTGTGGTAATTGAGACTGAATTGGAGCCCAGATATTCACCAGGAGTTGATGAAACAGACGATCAAAAGCGATAGTGTAGCAGATTGAGACAATTTGCGGCCGCAAATTCGATCACACTTAATGTGTTTTTCCAAATAACATTATTACACAAAGGAGGGAAGCCCAGGTGGCATCTAATTCCAATATATGTTGGTTCGGTGCGGATAATTTGACGTCAAGTTTTGCTTTACGTGCCCAGTTGCACTCGCCCGGAGGGGTATAGGCTAACCCATGTAATGCGATATGATCATTGTAGATGAAAGTACCGGGTCAACAATAATACATTTAAAAATCCACGGTTCACGCTATAGTTGGCATAGTCTTGAAATGTATTGTCAGTTGTTAACATTGTTTGTTTCGTCATTTTGAACATTAAAAGCGTTTTAGCATGCTCCTAGCTGCCGTATTGTGGACTCGTCACCTGCGTGTCGATTTCAGGCACGCGACTTACATGTGTTGTGCGCTTCGATTAATTGATGTGCCAACGCATTTTCGTGAGGTATAGGGGTGATATCTTGTAATTGCATGACAATATATCCCTTTGTGCGGAGAATGTCTAACATTCTGCCGTTTGCAGTATAGTAGAATAGAAATAATTTCTTGTTTACTTCGATAAAACAAGTAAGAAAGATCGTGCTGCAATAGGAGGAGTCACGGCCTTCGTGATCAAACTTAGACTCATCATATTGCAGCGCGATCTATCCTACTTGTTTTACCGCAGTAAACAAGCAATTATTTCTTAATTTTACAGTCGCAATTAGGTTTAGCTGAGCAGTCGGATGTACGGATTAGATCGGATGGTATTAGAGAGTTAAATTTGTCTATTTTGCAGGAGAGAAACCATTTAGCTGTGACTATGGTGGATGTGGAAGATCCTTCGCCAGAAATGAAGAGCTTACAAGACACCATCGTATCCATTCCGGACTGAGACCTCATCAATGCGAACTTTGCGATAAGCGCTTTAGCAGAAAGGATCACCTAATAAAGGTGAGCGGTGTAGGGCAACATAAAGATACGTAGGGTCTGTAATATTACAATTCATTCGCAAGTTGAGCGGTATGAAAAACATTACTTATTATATATGTTAAAAGTAATACTTTTATTGGCGGAGAGAAATACAGGGGTGGAGGGGGGTTATTATACCATGAGAAAAATGCTTATGCGAAGAAAATATTTGCTGATATTGGTGTGAGGTCCTAGAATGAACAATGTTCTGTATACATCAGAAATGTGAATGAACAGGTTCTGCTTTGAACATGCGCTCGTCATTGATATGATAAAGGTAAACTATGATGCTTGATTATATGTTTGACGAATCGCGATTCAAAGAGGGATAAAGATCCACCGTGCAGTTGCAAAATTAAAGCATCTTGTTCCATTCACAAGGGACTTCACAGTGTCCATGAAATTTGATGCGCAGTAAATTTGTATGTGTCGTGTTCGCGCATATTAAATACAAATATCGATGAGAGATGAGCTGATGCACGAATTCAAATACAAATGAAATTTGCATAATCAGTGTCACCCATGATCCTTTGAGTGTCAACATGGCATCTCGTGTTTCTGATGTAAAAACTGCGCAATATTCAGGTGGTGTATTAAAACAGTTTGACAAGTGCTTATACCGTCTAACTATTCTAGTCTACACTGTAAATCACATGTTCAGCGTTGGAACGCTAGAAGTGAGGTTAATTTTTCGAACACGTGTTTTAGAAACGTGTTCAGGGGTTTAATATCTTGGTGTTTAAGTTTTAAGCACCTGTGTGGTTATAACATAAACGTCTGAGTGTTTATAACATATCTATGTGATAAAAATTCCCTTAGGCCGAAACATGACCTCAAACTGAACCTCACCTTATTTTGAGTGAAATGCTACTGGCTTCTGGTTGAGTTTCATCTAGTAATATAAGATACATGTAGTCATGGTGTTCATATGAAAATCCCAATTAATCAAATCGTGGTCCAGATACAATAATTAGAATTTGACTATAGGAACATCATGAGGATATACGCGCCTGGGTATATCATTAATTATTTGTTTTGTTTTTCATATTTGTTCAAAACATCCAGCACCGAAAAACACACCTGGCGACGACAGAGAAAAAGTCATACCTGTGCCAAGTACCCGGATGCGTGCAAAGTTATACACGATCAGATGCTCTGGCAAGACATCGACTTAGCTCTCATGGTACGAGGGCCAAGACAATTAATCAATATGGGCCTTAGAGATTGCCAATCCCGACTTTAATTCTTTAATTAAATTTCATACAAAAGGATACTTCCAGGATATGCTATCAGTTTTAGAAAGAAAAATAAAAAAATGAAAACAAAAAAATAACAAAAAACACAGCAGATCGCTTACTGTTCTGATGTGCTTCTGCAGCGCTTCTACAGTCACTTTGCAGGGTGGGTATCATAATCCCTTGCAGTGTAGGTCCTTCAGAAATGCAGTGTCCTTGCAGTGCTTCATAGTTCGCTTTTTCGGGCTCTGAGGTGTCTTTCCAGTGTTGTTGCAGTGTCTTTGCAGAGTGCCCCAATTATGTAAATGAGGTACTGCAAAGACACTGCAAATACACCTCAACTGCAGTGTAACCCCCAGGTGCAGTGTTCCCTCCACCTTTGGTATCTACAGTGTCTCTGCAGTGTGCCTCCAGTGTCTCTGCAGTGCGCCCTAATTAAGCAAATGAGGTACTGCAAAGACCTCAACTGCAGTGCCCGAATTATGTAAATGAGGTACTGCAAAGACACTGCAAGCACACCTCGGTGCATTGTTCCCTCCACCTTGGTACATGCAGTGTCTCTATAGTGTGCTTCCAGTGTCTCTGCAGTGTGCCCCAATTACGCAAATGAGGTACTGCAAAGACACTGTCAAGACACCTCAACAGAGGTGTATCCTTAAATGTGGTTCCTGCAGTGTGATTTAATTTTGCAAATGAGGTACTGCAAACAAACTGCACAAACCTGGACTACTCTTGATATAGAAGAAAAAACCTAAAACTTCAAATCAAGGAATTATTTTTTATTTGCAAAATTGGACTTTTTTTCACAATACATATGTAGGAATGCAGGTTCTCATTAATCCAGGATTACACGATACATATTTTCAAACGGTTTCCATTATAATGGCATAACCTAAACATTACATCAATTAGCAATCAACTTTTTCAACAAGTAAGAGTATAGGAAGCACTAAATAATACATATGAATACAACAGTAATTCATTGCCATATAAAATAAATAAAAGTAAGCATATAGGAAGCACAAATGATACATATGAATCAACAGTAATTTATTGACATACATGTATACTAATAAGAGCACAGGAAAGCTAAAAGCACCTGACATGGCAGCACGCATATAATCATAAAATCATTGTCACATAAAAGTAGCAAAACTGAGAGAAGAAACTACCACCATCAGCGCATACAAGAATAGAGAAAGGACATAATGCCAATAAAAAGTACAATACAAAAAGTTTGTCGTCGACAACAGTCTTGTTAGTCTTGGATTTAAAGGAGCTGATTTTCCGGTGGATGGTCTGCCTCAGCTTCCCTGCAGTGCACTTGTTTGTCTGATTGGACTGGACAAATCCTACAATAATAAAAATAAGAATTATTCAACTGGAACTTTTTCTAGTGGAAATACCATTATTTACATAAAGTCGGCCATGTTGTAGGGGTGGACCATGGAAAATGAAATCTATGATTGAACATGTTAGGGGTTTCCCGCTCTTGAAAATAGCGCTGTAAAGGTATATTTCTCTAATCAGCTGAAACAAGGTCTGAACAATTGAGTTATTTACATTATGCACTTGATGATGTTCCGGTGGAGTGGAGTTTGTCCCTTGGAAGCTCCAGCTGTAAACATCCCAAGATCGGCTTTTCTTGAAACTCAAATACTTAGATAAAGGACTGGACATTATTAATTTACCTCGAATCCTGAATGATCCAGAGGTACGCAACACTGTACGTCAACAGGAGCATTTTGGGAAAGGTATGGCGCCACTATTTCTAAAAACTCTGGCGTTGAATGTATGTGGATACTGAAAAACTCAAAATGTCTTACGGAAGAACTTGATGCTAAAGGTTACATACCGTACAGACATGTATCCACATGGGATTTCTCGACTCTCTGTACTACAATCCCTCATCAGGACCTTACTGACCTAAGTCTAAGTTCATTAATAGTATATGTGTTCAAGAAAACGGATCGTAGATATATTAATGTCGGAAGCCATAACGCATTCTTCAGCTCTACTACATACAAGATATATCATTCATGGGGTGTTTCTTTGTTTATAGAGTTGCTTGAATTTCTCATTAAAATATCTATGTGAAATTTGGCAACACAATATATCAACAGCATATAGGTATTCCAATGGGTACTAATTGTGCACACCTATATCTGTTCTCTTATGAATATGACTATATGCAGGCGCTTTCATAAACCGATCCATTCAAATTACAAGCGTCTAGTCCGTCATTCATAATCCAGCCGTCGTCCATTAGAGAATATCCGCGTCCATAATCCAAAGACCTATTCCATCAAAACTCTCTAAACTTCACCGGGGTTGAGGGTGAACAAACCACCACATGGGCCTTTAATACCTCAGTGTGGAAGGTTAATCTTCTTAATAAAGCAACAGGTTTATGCCTGTCAACAGGGCAATCGAGAACTGTTCAGTAATGAAGTTTGTATCTCCATACAGAATATCATGTTCACAGCCAATCATACCTCTCATCCATGATAATAAATTTGGTATGGGAATATTCTCTAATCTTCTGGAAGGAACAAAAATCAATAAATTTTATAAATCAATAAACAGTTCAAAACAACAAGATACTTTATTTAGAGCTACCATCCCCCCCAACCAGTTAAATCCCACTGTAGTGACCTGAACAGGAAGTATACAAGCAGTTTTGTGATAAAAATCTCAGGGGATTTTCTCCAGGGATGCATGCCAATCTTCATATGTGGTCCCCAAGCCTGGGGTTTCCAAGCTGACAATTCACACAATTATGACAATGGCAATCAACACTGCCTTGATGAACCTATAGGTAGGTCTGAAAGTGATATTGAGACAGAGATATGGATATTTCTTTGTGAAAGCCATGCTATATGACCCATTAAATTTGGCTGCAGTTATAAGGCGAAGTACATTATTACAACCAGTCCATATAGCAATATTTATTGAGGCCAGTATCATTTTTTTAATATGCCACGTATGTCAAGGGAAACTTGTTGATATTAATAGCTGATTGCTCGTGGTGGCTCTACACTGTTCGGCTCAGTTCTTTGCTTATTAAGTTATGAAAAAAAGAAAAGTTATAGTTATATCTATAACTGACTTCCCATATCACTAGCTGCACTCCTCACCATCTGCAATACAGTTCTTCAAACCTCCATAGTTCTAGTTTAACATGAACAAATCCACCTGATTTTTGCATTTGAGGTAAGTCATTTTGTTTTTGTTGTTGATGGTGGCGCCACGGTGTTCAATTAAATTATCAAGGGCAGATAACTCCAGTCCACCCATTTCATTTAGACAGTGAAGAGGAAAAAGACTATCGGAAACAGAAATTATATATACATTATACTTAAACAATTGATAATAATGAAGAGGATAATATAAAGTATTCTTTAATGGGCATTTTTTGTTGCTGACATTATGTTAGAACTGATTCTTCTAAAAATAATTTTCCCATTTTGTTGAAGTTTACTAAAAAATCATGGATTTGGACTGATTATAAAATCTAAATTCAAGAACATTTCTTATCTAATATGATATTATTTTGATAACACTAATATTTGAGAGACTGGTATTATTAATATCTTTATTTTATTCAGATGGAAACCCATGGTACGGATCACTTTCATAGATCCAAAAGTGTTCATAGTTCTGAGTTATATGTCAGTAACCACATGTGAATATTTTACACAGTTGCAGTTGTTTTGAAATGTGAAGTACAAATCTGATGTTTAGTGATTTCATGGAAATGAGATTTGATGTCACTGAGTGAAATCCAATCAGTCAACTTTAAGCTGGGATATTCCCAGAGCTAATTGAGATCATTGAAACTTGTATACATGTAGTTCTAATTTATAATGTTATGTTACTGTAAAAGTTTGTGGGAAAATTCCAATAACCTAGAAATCCTAATAGGATTTTTTAGAATCTTATAGAATTTTTTTTCAGAATCTTGCAGGATCCTATAACATATTTTTATAAGGGACATGACTTCACAGTAGTCTTCTGGTTAACCTATTCTAAAGCACATACCAAGAATCTAACGATTCGTGATATGTGTTGTATCTCACGTGCACTTTTATTGTACCTGTTAATGTGGCAACTTGAATGACATGATCACACGGCCCCTAGCCCCGGCATAAGCGGTATTAGATACAAATCTAGAGAGCTATGATGGAAATGCTCTGACAACTCTTATATTGGTAAAGTCCCTGCAGTGTGCTTGCAGTGTCTCTCTATTTTATATGAAAAAGATAAAGTCCTGGTAGTATCTCTGCAGTGTGTCTCTGTTTTATATAAAAAAAAGGTAAAGTCCCTACAGTGTGCTTGCAGTGTCTTTCTATTTTATATGAAAAAGTTAAAGTCCTTGCAGTGTCTCTGCAGTGTGCTTGTAATTTTCCAAATATTCTGCAGTGTTCCTGCAGTGTACCACTGAAGGCTACACTCTGGCAGTGCAGTGCCTCTGCAGTGCCTCTGCAGTGTATCTATAATTTCGCTACCTTGCATCTTGCAGTGTACACTGCAAAGGAGTAAGGGATATGATTGACGTTAGTCCGGTTTTCCTGTGGAGTGCAATTCCACTACCAGTGAATGTCTGAAAAGTTTAGTGGAGGCCACTCCTACTCCGGGCCGATGAGACCATGTAGTTATTTCTCATTTCACCCGCAGTGGACAGACTACTTCGGAAAATGATCATTAATGATGTATCTGGTCTTTTCTTGAAAACCCGGTCATTGCTCTTCGTCTATAGGACGACATGTCGTTCTAAACATGTGCGCAAAATACAACAAATATGACGGTCATTGAGCAAGAGGCAAGATACCACGAAGGATTTATACGGAGAATCGTCCTCGAACATTTTACTGGATGTAAACTGACAATTTTGATCATGGACCAAAATTGACTTAAAGGTAATTGTCTATGGGGTTTCATGTCGCATTGACCATTTCTCGTATATCAGTTAATCAGTGCAACCGTTTTCTCGTCACTAGCATGCCTAGTTACACCGAAACCACCTATAGGCTTAAAGTATAAGATTTACATATCTCTCAAAAACTAAGTCACTGGTTAAATGAATCACCATGGCCTGTTTTTCTTCAAGACCAAAAGGGCGCAATAAATATATTGGAGAATTGGGACACGTCTGACAAGATTTTCGTCCCACATGCATCTTCTGACGATTGCAGGCGAGAGACCTGGAGACTTGCTTCACCAATTCATGCTAGACTAGACTTACAAGCGTCTAGTCCGTCATCCATAATTCAGCCGTCGTCCATTAGAGAATATCCGCGTCCATAATCCATATTCCTATTCCATTCCATATTCCATATTCAAAAAGACAATCATAGTATACATAAACATGTTTCCTGCAAGAGAGAAGCGGTCAACAGTTTTCAATGATGCCGGCAAGACATCATGATGTTCCAAAAATATCATAATATTTAACTTTAACTTTAATATTTTGCTCTGATATATCTTGTACCGTAAGGTCTTATTTCAAATATAAAGACTTGGAAAATAATGACCTTCGCAGCAAAGTCATTTACCAAATAGAGTGTGGTATTTGCCATGTAAAATACATAGGTGAGACAATTAGACATGTCTATCAGAGAAGTGAAGAACATAACATATGTTCTAACCAATATAAACATTCCGCATTTGGACAACATTGTTTATCTTTTGGTCACAATCCAACAAAGAGCATACACACTATATTAGATTCCAGCAACACAGAGTACAAACTTAAGTGAAGGAATCGTTGTTTATTTCTAAGCGCAAACCCAAATTGAATGTTAATGAGTGTTCAGTGCCGCTCCGGCTTTTCAATGTTTAAACCTATGATGGTTCGAACTGCTACATAACTTATACCTTGTACATAGTGCTGAATTGTGTTCTATTTATTTTCCTAAACCATTGTACATATCAAACTCTATTGTCTCATGTAAACTGAGCTATTGATCTGATGTTTAAACACGTTTCCATACAATCACAATGGAACTGTATATACATGATGTGAGCTATCGCTCTCCTTCTAACAAATTCACCAAGGTTAATTGTAATCACAGTGTTAATATCTAGATATGTCTGTTGACTGAGTTGTTCTCACAAGGTTAATGTATAAAAGCTTCTGTAAACTGTATATATGTGCAATCGCCACTCTACCTGAGGATGGAGAAAGTTTTTCTCTGAAAGCTTGTAAGAAATATAGTCAGAATGGACTTCTACAAAATTGTATCCGTCGTCATCTTTATTCTGGGATATGCAAGAGATGGGGAAAACACGACCACATGAACACCGACCCCTAGCACCGGCTTGAGCCGTATTAGATACAAACATGTCAGAATGATTATGTAGTAAACCTATCAAGTAATCTGTTGGAAAATGGTGAACTATCAGATAGTAAAAAACGGTTCAAACGAGGACGTATTTATTGAATGCAATTTCGTATTCAGCACAAATACCTATGAAGTCCGACGCCGGCCAAGCGCTTCATTCTCCACCACCTTTACGATTCACAAAGTCACAATCACAATGATTTGTACAAAGGGCAAATCTCGGAGACGAAACGTCCACCACCAAAATATATCACCGTAACGTCCACCACCAAAATATATCACCGTAACGTCCACCACCAAAATATATCACCGTAACGTCCACCACCAAAATATATCACCGTAACGTCCACCACCAAAATATATCACCGTAACGTCCACCACCAAAATATATCACCGTAACGTCCACCACCAAAATATATCACCGTAACGTCCACCACCAAAATATATCACCGTAACGTCCACCACCAAAATATATCACCGTAACGTCCACCACCAAAATATATCACCGTAACGTCCACCACCAAAATATATCACCGTAACGTCCACCACCAAAATATATCACCGTAACGTCCACCCGTAACGTCCAAAAATATATCACCGTAACGTCCACCACCAAAATATATCACCGTAACGTCCACCACCAAAATATATCACCGTAACGTCCACCACCAAAATATATCACCGTAACGTCCACCACCAAAATATATCACCGTAACGTCCACCACCAAAATATATCACCGTAACGTCCACCACCAAAATATATCACCGTAACGTCCACCACCAAAATATATCACCGTAACGTCCACCACCAAAATATATCACCGTATGCAACCAACAATTAAAAGCAACATTAAAAGTGTCGTGGAAAACGATGCCGAAGTACTGACAAAAAGTTATATGACTCCACAGGCTGCGGATTTTAAGAACCAAAAATGATCCCTGTGATGGAATCATTCATCTCACACACGTATATGAGATGATCGCGTGCGACGCAGGCTGCAGGCAGGATTCGATCCAACAACGTTACTCTCAGAGTGCTGTTGATATTTTTAGTAGAATACTGATTGAAGTAATGATTTAAATTATATTGGAACTTGACCAAGGGATAAAATTGTCATCCCATGATCAAGTCATATGGGATCCTCGTAACACCCGGAAATAGGAAAGCATGCGGAAAAGAGGAAATCTTCAAGACTTATATGCTAAATCGCTGATCATTTTTTCAAAATAGTATCGTAAAAGGTCTAACACCAGGTTATTGCAAAACAAATATTATTCAGGCTGAAGGAAATCGTTGACGCGGTTAAGATGGATGATAAGAGCGTTTATCGTGACTAATTTACAGGATTGAGCATGATTACTTGGCGGGCCGAGTATGGTTGATAATGAAGAAATCTTATCAAGCTAAAGAATTTAACTATTGATAAAACACAATGGTATAGATCATATTTCTCGCTAGAATTGATCGTAGGAATCTTGATATTTGATAGATTGTTGACGCGAAAGATCATATAGATGGACCGTCATATACAACACGTTTGAGAATACAAGGCGATAAACCACCAAGGGAAAACAATGAAAGGAACAAACAATTCTCTCAAATTACGATGGTCGAACAATACCGCCGGGTGTTAGAAATATTGAAAACAGAGCTATCCTGTTCGAAGAGAAATCGCATATCATTGAGATATTTTTTATTTTCAAACTGAATCTTTGAAGAGATGAGATTTTATGGCAGGAGAACCTTCCCAAGAATTCGATTTTCTCGATTGCTCGTGAACCAATGACGAAAATATCGCGGAAAGCTAATGAGAGAACTGATGTCTTTTTATAAGAAAGAAAAACAATCTCGAGATCTTCGCTTATGCGTACACGACCAGCCTGAACCTCTGTGACCCGGAGTTAAAGGTAATTGGCAAGCGTGAGTGAATCCCGTGAGGCTGATTGACACATGGATCGTGCTTGTCGTTTAACGACGCTACACAACAGTGTTTCATCAAGTGAGAACTACAGCTTAAATAAATATAAGTATAATGTTGCCTTTTTCATAGTTTGTCGAAAAAAACACGTATTATCACTAAACTACCTAAACTTGGGTATTACATATTTATCGAGTTACAGAAGCGTATGGGGCTGAATATTAGATATGATCACATTGGATATCTGTTCTGTCAGTGGATTTGGGGCAACTTCCCACATGAAAAACTGTCGCAGAATTAAGCCTGTCTACACGACGATGTGTGCACCTTTCCTACTCATTCACCGAACTCTGCAGGCGATTTAAGCCTGTCTGCACGACGATGTGTGCGCCTTTCCTACTCATTCACCGAACTCTGCAGGCGATTTAAGCCTGTCTGCACGACGATGTGTGCGCCTTTCCTACTCATTCGCCGAACTCTGCAAGCGATTTCCTTGACTTGGTTCCTTCTAGAAATCTTCACTAGATTTGAAAGAAGCAAACGAGATCCCAAGAGAAATATCATATGCTATTTATACCTCTGTTTTCATGACGCTAAACTGGGTTTGCTCTCATATAGTACACCGGCCAAGGGCTCGACACATTTTGACGAAATTACGTGTTAAGGGGTCACGTCTAATCGATCGAGACGGTTTCTCGATGAACGAGTAAAACCGATAAATATCTTGTCTCGAAGGGTCCCGGTTGATCTCTATCGATTGTTGTCCCGGTTTGCTCCCGGTTTTCTCTCGAAGTAAAAGTCCATCTCGATCCCTCTCGAAATAAATCGACTTCGAGAAAGGAATCGAGAAGCCTTCAAATGAAGGTTGAACCATTCGGAAGACGTATGCTCGCTCTATATGTACTTCTCTATGGCAGTGAGACCAATCTCGGCGAGAACAGATGCATTAAGCCATGGATAATAAAGTACATTGAACATGATTCTTTTAACGTTATTTTGTTATTCCGCATGCTTGCTCTAACAGCCCAAATGGCATGTATGGAAAGAAAAAAAAACTTCACTAATTTAATTACATAAGTTCGCTCATTATTATTCAGTGTAAATCATTTTGTTTTACAATTTCAATCACTTTATTAGATATGTCTAGGAACTGCGAAGTTGCATCCAAGTGGCCACATGAACAGGTACAATAAACACGTACCTGAGATACGACACATATCACGAATCATTAGATTCTTGGTATGTGCTTCAGAGTAGGTTAACCGGAAGACTATACTGTGAGGTCATGTGACGCAGTCAGTATGTCGGCACCTCTTCCCACTTCCCTTATATGTGTTGTAATTTTTACCTGTTTTTGGCGAGATTCTGCTGGTGGACGTTTCGTCCCCAAGGCCCGACCCCTGTACAGACCTTTTGGTCTTTGATATATGTTGACATTTGTAGGAAGTTGATGCTGAGTCGACATCGGGCCTTACAGACTAGTCTTCTGTGTTAAATGCCGTCATTTTCATCTGACGACGATACAGCTCACCAATTTCCAGTGTACGAGTTGTCACAGCGAAACAGCTCACCAATTACCAATATACGAGTTGTCAGAGCATTTCCATCATAGCTCTCTAGATTTGTATCTAATACCGCTTATGCCGGTGCTAGGGCCGTGTGGTCATATCATCCAAGTTGCCACATGAACAGGTACAATAAAAGCGTACCTGAGATACAACACATATCACAAATCGTTAGATTCTTGGTATGTGCTTTAGAGTAGGTTAACCGGAAGACTATACTGTGAGGTCATGTGACTCTGTCAGTATGTCGGCATCTCTTCCCACTTCCCTTATATGTGTTGTAATTGTAATAAATTTTACAAGTCTGGAATAACACTCCATATGTTCTTCTGAAAGTACATCAGAATGAGAGGTTTTGCTTGATATTACTTATTTGATAGGATCTTGACGTGAAAAATTATTGTACCACGTCTCTTCAAAGATTTCCCCGGTTTTCAGAAATACAGCAGCTTTGAAGACCACAGGAGCGGCTGGTAATGCATTGAAAACAGGATAATATAAACATAAACGAGCGATCGAAGTGTTTGAGCATTCCATATAAGCTTTTCACACTGACAACACGTGGTATTGTTGTAGTGAAATGTACATGAACGTTGTTTTCAAACCTGATTGCACTCTGAATTGCGCGGTAATTACTTTCATTTCCTTCTCTCTCTTCGCTGTTGTTTCAAGCCGAAGATTTTCACAGACCGACTGTGGTGTGAATTATCAATACCTCTTGTTCCGATTGTAATTATTTCCGCTAACCTCTGCCAGCCAATCTCAGAAATAAACTTTGTTGATATAATCTCCTTACTTGAATTATATTTCAAGACAGTAATTCTCAGTAAAATGGAATCTGCAATGAATAATACAAAATTATAAAAAAAATTACACACCGAGGTTAAAACCCAGGACAAACACATAAATTTTTCGTTGAAACGATCCATGTTTGGTTTAAAGCAATTTTATGGAATAATACTTATAGCATGCTTTCATATCATTATTATTCAGATTATATCCAGTTGATGTGTCATTTAATGATGTGTCATTTTAAAATCATTCAATTTTATAATCTTAATTTGTATAGATAAATAAAACGTTTTCTCTCAATTGGATTCAGATCATGGGCATATCTATTAAACATTTAAAAATACGACACTATGGCGGGCTTGATAATTTTTCATTCGCCACAAAAAAAATGATCGACTAAAACTACAACTACAATTTTTGCATGTGCGTGTAATGCATATAATCACACATACGGCAGATATCAGCATATAAAATCATAATGCATGACTAGCATAAGCAATCAATAATAGTGAACTAGACATGCACAGATGTACAATTTTCGCATGTGCATGTAATGCATATAATCACATGATAGCAGCAGATATCAGCATAACACATACTGTATGATTAGCATATAAGCAATCAGATAGTGTACTAGACATGCACACACATGCAATTACAATTGTGTACGCATGATACTTAAGACCTGATAAAAGCAAGCGATTGGTGTCTTAGTTATGTAACTAGCCAGTGACTCTCGTATGCCACGTCAAATCAGGTACATGTAGCAAGAGCTCCCTCTGAGGGTAATTGTCAATTAGTCCATGAATCTGAGGAACAGATCCCCCAAATCCATAGTAGGAGTGGATATTAATAATCACTGATAGTTAAGTGATTTTAAAATTTGAAGGACGCTTGTATGATCTGGCCTAATATAACGAAATATACAATCAGACTTCCAATCTCCAATTGCTATAACCACCGGAAGGGGAACTCCTGCAGAAACCAACCAGGACGGTCTACCACGTCTCAGGCTATGTGTATTAAACTCGGATGGCGAAAGGCCAATTTACCCAACACGCGCTGATTTTTTTTAACGGAACTGGGCATCTGACAAGGATACGACTTGCCCATTATGGTTACATGAGAACAAAGGAACACATTCCTCCATCGCGCCAGCCATCACAAGGAATTTTAGCACAGCCGAGGAGGACAAATTGGGTTATTATGCAAAAAAGGCAAAGCCACCTCATGAATTCGCTGTTGAAATTGTATTGTCTTTATTGCCCTAATTTTAAGAATGATACCTTTCCCAACAACTCGAAAATCATAACGCAGCACACATTTAGATGGAGTGCTGTTATTTTTTGGCACTGTAATATTGCTAACTCGCAAAAGACCAAAAAACCCTGCAAGTATTGTAACCCACATTTGTAGATCTGAAATACCATTAGTGTTCAAATGGTAATAATGGATAATAAATAGCCCGTATCTATCCAGCAATCTTAACGCCTCTACTGAGCCTGTTGGCCCGTTATTAATTATACAGGCTGTGGCCATATTATCTGTATACACCAAGACTCTCCGATCTGCCCAGGTATTACCCCATCGTTCTGCAGCTTCCACTACCATTGCCAGTTCTTGAATGTTAATATGAAATGACGCAATTTCGGTTTGTTATTTTGCACATGACCCATATTCCGGTTCAATCCACCCCCCGACACGATCATTTTTGGGGCGGAGTATAGCTTGCATAAGGAAGGTATCATCTCGATTCCAAACAGTACCATGCTTATGTTGTCGCCGACGGAACTCGGTATCGAAATTTAACACAGATACCCACTCAAAGACTTGTCCGAATGTAGCTAATTTTGCCAGATAATTAATATAGGCCAACATTGTCTCTTGTGAACAGCGGTCTTTAACAATCATCTCTTCAAGAATTTTGACAGAACCCTCCATAAATTGTGGCTGTGATAGTCTACCATGGGGGCTTTGTTGTCCTTTAACTTCAGTTCAAATAGTCCCATATCCACGTTTTGTGCAGTGTTCCTACTCGGTGCCAGTGATATGAAGTCTCGGACATGACGTAATGGGACTTTAGTTGACGGGGTTGACATAACGGAAGATAAAAAATTCAACATATCACTATTGCCCGTCTCCATTGGCCTGCTAGCGGACGACAATATATTACTGGTGACGAAGGGTGCAGTCTTATTCGCCGACTGTCCTGCAGACGTTGCCGCACGTTGTAACATGCTCAACAGATCGGTTGCTGACAAACTGGACCCATCTGGTAATCCTAGGAGGCTGGTTTGTGCCGAGGAGCCATTTACTTGTGTCGACTCCGCTCCCCCTGTTTCGGACGGTGTTGTTGTTGTTGTTGTTGTTGTCCTTTGTTCAGTTCTGTACACATATCCCGGGACTTGGTGTAACGCATTTTTTATCACCAGCCTTTCTCCCACCGCCAAACTGTCAAAGGTAGAATCCACCAGCTCCGGTGATAATAACTTTAGACTGCGTGCCGTCATAAAGCCATTGTCCAATAATGCCGCAATCGCTAAAGTACTGAATTCATTCTCTTCTGTCCAAACTTTTGCATCAAAACTTTGTTCACGAGCCCTTTGTTCGGCGCGAGTTCTAAGAAGTTCATTTTCATGGGCCATTTTTGAACGCCGTTAACACAGCCAATGTTCTCCGCAAGCAAACTAAAAACACATAAAAGGCGTGACAATACTAAGTCACTAAGCAAGCACTGTCAAAGCATAAAGAACACCAACTGCCGAGATTGCAAATGGCGCTCATAATTTAAAGCACTTCTGCACGGGCCACTGCAGCGCCCCCGCTGTCATGACTACACAAATAATAATGACGTACAGCGCAGCCCCTCCACCGTGTCGCATTTACGTCAACTATTACATCAGTTTCCCTCATAACATGAAATTCTATTTAAGACTGCGATATGCTTATACGACGATCGCAATCCAAAATATGGTACCCACACAACACTCTCATCGCCTGAAAACTAAGAAACGACCAATTCAAGTGCAACAAAACACGGACATATACAAACCGAGATTCGAGATTACCGATCAATTTCGTATCCAACTCGAAAACCGGGACATTTCGATCGAGATAGAACCCCTAATACTCGACAGCCATGCTATCCCAATATTATGTTTGCATTTAATGAATCAGTTCAGCTGTGGGTTTACAAAGATAATCTTCTCCTCACTCTAAGTGGTTTATTAAGCAAGATACGGCGGATAGAAAACTGATATTTTAGCCCCAATCCGATCGCCAATATAGCTACAAGTTTGACGTCAGGTCGACCCCAGTCAGCTGTGGACATCAAACCACTAAAAAAATAGTCCCGATCCGTTGACCCAAAGCAGACTCATG
>JAVTVY010006033.1:0-41132 GCA_036873755.1 Hanleya hanleyi
ATGAAGTTCATAAAGGACCTCTCTCCCCGTTAAATTACTAAATACATGTATGGTTTTTATTTCACAACAGTTTACGTAAATGTAGCGGTTTCAAATATGGGAGACAACTCCACAGGACGAATGCCATATACATGTAGGGGAGAGAACCTGACACATATGGTCAGCTAAAAAGATTCAGTTTTGAAGGACTGTGACCTTGACCTTGGACAAATTGATCTCAAAATGTATGGCTCCTCTTCGCCATGCGAGCAAGGTATACTCAAAGTTTGGTAGCATTCCATACCTTGAGACTAGAGATATCGCATGGACAACAAATGTTAATGGATGAATGGACAGAACGCAACATCGCATTACATGACCTCGTCTTCGACAGGCATATAAAATGTGATTTCCTGATTTTGGGATCACAGTTACCTTGACCTTGACCTAAATTTTGGTACACGACACTTTGCTTCCGTCAATGTATCAATGGACACAAAAAAATCATGATTTTTATGAATTTCATGATTTTGGGGGTCACAATGACCTTGACGTTCGGCCTTGACCTACATTTTGGTATGTGACACATCATGTCCCCCTAATGAATCTACGGACACAAAACAAAGTAATTTTCAAAGATTTCTTGATTCTGGAGTCACAGTGACCTTGACTATTGACCTTCACCTAAATTTTTGTACATGACAAACCATCTCCCCGTAATTTCGCAATAGACACAAAAATCATGATCTTTAACAATAACAATTTTGGGGTCAGTGACCTTGACCGTTAACCTACATTTTGGTATGTGACATATCTCCCTAATGTATCTACTGACACACAAAAAATGTTATTTTTAATAATTTCCTGATTTTGGGGTCACAGTGACCTTTGACCTTGACCTAATTTTTAGTATGCGACACTTCATTTCCCCCTATTGAATACACTCAGCAAATATTAGTAATTTTTAATGATTTCCTGATTTTTAGGTCACACTGACCTTTGACCTTGATTCTGGTGTCAGTGATCTTGACTATTGACCTGGATCTAAATTTTGGTACATGACAAAACAGCTACCTGTAATTTCTCAATGGACTCAAAAAATCATGATTTATAACAATTTTATGATTTTGGGGTCACAGTGACCTTGACCTTTGACCTTGACCTACATTTTGATAAGTGACACATTGTGTTCCCCTAATGTATCTACTCACACAATTTTTTTTTATTTTTTATAATTTCCTGAGTTTTGGGTCCGTGACCTTTGACCTTCGACCTTGACCTATATTTTGGTATGCGACACCTCATTTCCCCCTATTGAATCCACTCACAAAAAAGTAGTATTTTTTAATGATTTCCTGATTTTTCCGTCACACTGACCTTTGACCTCTGACCTCGACCTACATTTCGTATGCAACACATCCACATCCACTCACCAAAAATTAGGACTGTAGATAGAAAACTGTCAATGATCAATGGTTTCCTGATTTTAGGCAACAGTGACCTTTGACCTCTGACCTCGACCTCAATTTTGGTATGCGACACATCGTCTCCACCTAGCGTATCCACTCACAAAAAATTGCAACTGTGGATAAAAAACGTTCACAGATATAGACCGGACACGAACCCTTCAGTGATTTCCTGTTTTTCAGGCCAATGACCTTTGACCTCTGACCTTGACCTTCATTTTGGTACACGACACATCGTCTCCCCGTAGGGTATCCACTCACCAAAAATTAGAGCTGTAGATAGAAAACTGTCCCAGATATAGACCGGACACGGGGGACGGACGGACACGGACACAGGACAGGCCAGTGACGGAAACCGCACACCTCGCTCACATAATCGTCCTCTAGCCTTTTGGCGGGCGTATGAAAATGAGAACATTTCATTCATTCATTTTTTTCTCCTCAGATGCAACCAATCGGACATGTTCGAGGCACACATTTCATCGACTCGGAGCAGACATGTGATCATGGAAATCATGCAGCGTCTATTGTTGAATTACTTCTTCGCCAAAGAGGAAATAGCATCAGGCAATATTACATGACCAATACAACTGGATGACGAACATTGTTAAAATCATATTAGTGTACATTCTCAATATTTTTTCCAATTGTGATTGCATTTTCATTTAGTGTTGAGCCATAATTCCGGATCCCACTTCAAAATATTTTGCTTCAAATCCATGAATACTGCTTAAGTATCATAATTTATATTGCTTTATAATACTCATAACATGCATTCAAGAATGTGTATTTTATATTAATAACAATTGACTTGAATGACTTTGGTGCTACTGGACCCAAATAATCTTTATTCATGTTTGGTTTTTGCAGAGGACACACCAATAACATCACATTTCTATGATATTTCAATGCAAATCATCCTGGTTATCGTCACACTCACTAATATCAGCAATACGCCAGTTGAATGTAGTGTAATATTTTTAAGATTTCTCTAATCATACTTTGTCGCTAATGTCACAACAATTTTATACCATTCTACCCATTTAAATTATGTGGATATCCTCTGAATAGTTTCAGGATAATTTGACACATTGATAACTTGATAACAATTTCTTTGCTAATTTGATGACTTTTCATTTTTTATAGATTACTGCCAGAAGAAGTTTCCCTGTACTAGCAAGGTGATGTTGGACGCGATGAAATCAAAATTGAATGGGGAGCTAAAAACTTATAAAAGACACTTGATCTGTTGAGAAAAACATGGATGCCTTGGACTTTGGATGCTACGTGCATGTGCTGGTTGCTATTCCCTATAAATGTTTCTATTTTATATAATAAAATGTATGACATGACAACATAATAATCCCTTGTGTGTATAGCTGTATATACGTTTCTGTTTTGTGTGTATAGCTGTCTATACGTTTCTGTTTTATACAATAAAATGTATGAAATCAATGCATATGTTATGTTGACTATCTCATTCGAAACGAAACGTTTCATCGTAAACCTGCAGTATATTGGACAACCCTGCACAACCATCCAGCATTATTCTTTTTGCGATAATTGACACAAATGACAGCCCTGTAGGACAACCCTGTAGGATCCTGAAGGACGGTCTTGTAAGATCCTGTAGGACAGTCTTGTAGGATCTTGTAAGATCCTGCAGGACAGTCTTGTAAGATCCTGTATGACAGTCTTGTAAGATCTTGTAGGGTCCTGAAGGACGATCTTGTAAGATCCTGTAGGACAGTCTTGTAGGATCTTGTAAGATCCTGAAGGACGATCTTGTAAGATCCTGTAGGACAGTCTTGTAGGATCTTGTAAGATCCTGTAGGACAGTCTTGTAAGATCCTGTAGGACAGTCTTACAAGAAAAGTGCCAAAATCTTACAAGACTGTCCTACAAGATCTTACAGGATACTGCTTTCACCAAACTTTCCCTTACCAAAAATTCTTGTAAGATCTTACAAGAATTTTTGGTAAGGGAAAGTTTGGTGAAAGCAGTATTTCATCTATCTAGTTTGCTTAGATAACAATAAGCCCTATATGCAGGCCCTGCCTGGCATACTGTTTTTGATTCCAGAAAAATAATGACTATTTATAGTGACTATTAGTAAACTGTCTCAGAAAGTGATTCCAGAAAAATAATGACTATTTATAGTGACTATTAGTAAACTATCTCAGAAAGTGAGAGATGGCATGCCAATTTATATGCAGAATTCGTGACTAACTCCCATGATACTGTAGTGTTGTTTATAGTTGTGGTTATTTATTTTACCAGATGGAAGCCAAGCTGGCTCAAGTAATAGCGGACCGGGATAAGGAAATTGCTCTGAGAGATGAGAGATTGACCAAACTCAAGAAACAGATGGCAGATGCACTCATGGGCAATTCATGGTAAATAATGACACTGGGTGATACGGCTACTTGTGCTACTATAAGCACTGGGTGATACGGCTACTTGTGCTACTATAAGCACTGGGTGATACTGCTACTTGTGCTACTATAAGCAGTGGGTTAATACTTCTGGTCTTCTTTCTATCACTTGCTGCAATGTTTGAATAAGGAATGTCCATTTTACATCATTATACCATGTGATGAGAGTTACAGAAGATTTCCTCCAAGGACAAACAGGTCAGACACATTCTCTTGTATTGTACAGTCTTGTACAGGTCTTTATCCCTACCACCCACTGGTTGTTCAGTCTTGTACAGGTTCTTTATGGATCCCTACCATCCACTGATTGTTCAGTCTTGTACAGGTTCTTTATCCCTACCATCCACTGATTGTTCAGTCTTGTACAGGTCCTTTATTCCTACCATCCACTGATTGTTCAGTCTTGTACAGGTCCTTTATTCCTACCATCCACTGGCTCTTCAGTCCTGAACAGGTCCTTTATCCCTACCATCCACTGATTGTTCAGTCTTGTACAGGTCCTTTATTCCTACCATCCACTGGCTCTTCAGTCCTGAACAGGTCCTTTATCCCTACCATCCACTGGTTGTTCAGTCTTGTACAGGTTCTTTATGGATCCCTACCATCCACTGATTGTTCAGTCTTGTACAGGTTCTTTATCCCTACCATCCACTGATTGTTGTCTTGTACAGGGCCTTTATTCCTACCATCCACTGGCCGTTCAGTCTTGTACAGGTCCTTTATCCCAACCATCCACTGGCTGTTCAGTCTTGAACAGGTGCTTTATCCCTACCATCCACTGGCTGTTCAGTCTTGTACATAGATCCTTTATCCCTACCATCCACAGTCTGGTTGTTCAGTCTTGTACAGGTCCTTTATCCCTACCATCCACTGGCTGTTCAGTCGTTTACAGGTCCTTATCCCTACCATCCACTGGTTGTTCAGTCCTGTACAGGTCCTTTATCCCTACCATCTACTCGCTGTTCAGTCTTGTACAGGTCCTTCATCCCTACTATCCACTGGCTCTCCAGTCTTGAAAAGGTCCTTTATCCCTACCATCTATTGGCTGTTCAGTCTTGTACAGGTCCTATGTCTCTACCATCCACTGGTTGTTCAGTCTTTGTACAGGTCCTTTATCTATACCATCAACTGGTTGTTCAGTCTTGTACAGGTCCTTTATCCCTACCATCCGCTGATTATTCAGTCTTGTACAGGTCTTTTATCGCTACCATCCACTGGCTGTTCAGTCTTGTACAGGTCCTTTATCCCTACCATCCACTGGCTGTTCAGTCTTGTACAGGTCCTTTATCCCTACCATCCACTGGCTGTTCAGTCTTGTACAGGTCTTTTATCGCTACCATCCACTGGCTGTTCAGTCTTGTACAGATCCTTTATCCCTACCATCCACTGGCTGTTCAGTCTTGTACAGGTCCTTTATCCCTACCATTCACTGGTTGTTCAGTCTTGTACAGGTCCTTATCCCTACCATCCACTGACTGTACTCTATGTAAGAGCACACCAAAACCCTGGTGGTAAACTGCTGAGGTAACCTGTTTTTATCTATGTTGAAAACTTCACGCAGACCTCTGTGCTCTCAATCAGTGACACAGACTTTAGAAGTCTAGCCCTGCCACATATGTATGTAGTTTTACATTTAATATTCTGGTTTCGTTTTTCAAACACATTCACGATCTCGCATTGGGGCAAGATATTACTGAGTTTCTGATATGCATTTGATGTGTTCATTTGATAATGCATATGCGCTATTGTCAGCAAATTTCTGGAAGCTGAGGTGGAGGATGTTAAGGATATTTTCCTGTGTGTAGTCCTGATAATTGGTATACTTGTGATATTTCAGGGAAAGGCAGCAGCAATTGGAGGAGTTGACCAAAGAACTGGGACGAATACAGGAGGAGGCAGACATTCTCAGAACTAAGCTTAAATCTTACAAAGGCAAACAAGTAGGTCATCGTTCCAATGTTTCGTAGACCACTGAGGTATGTTCCTTGTGGACTTGCACAAACTTAACGATGTAATCAGCCTCAAAATCTAGATTGCCGTCAAATGCCATGACACTTAGTCGAAGTAGGCATTTCGTTACATTTAAGATGTTTCGTTTTGCTTGGTATTGAATTTCATACTTCACATGACGGATGTGTACACTTTCACTATCAGAGGACCATAAAAAGGGGTTGAATTTAAGAGTTTTAGAGGTGATGAGAAGTAGTCATTAGGCTGGATGGTGGGGTAATACGAATTCTTGAAATAATAATCTTGCAATTATAGTACTTATCATAAGTCTATACAAATTGTGCTGAGAGATGTCCCTGAGAGGTGCAAATGTATTATCATCCCGAAATAATACAATATTTCACTATTCACTCTTCGACACCTCTACAACAGTTGAACCCAGCATAATTTCTCGCCAGCTTACAATAATAGCATCAACCTGAACACGGCAATAATATTTGTGCGAAGGTCGAAGTTTTATGTTCATATCATGATAGCCAAGGGAGTAAGTGGACCAGCGATTGGTTTTTGAGAGCAGCAATTCTATTGGCTATCACCTGGCATCAGTTATTGCTATGCCATTCGCTCTCCATTTTTTTTCCCGCAAAATGAGGAGTCGTGGGGATTCTTATTCAAAACTGACAGTCTTTCCCTTCGTATAGGCACTCAAAAACTTCTATCTGCTTATTATTTAGTGCGAAAGTTACTCCAAACTGCTTCTTCGCATAATCTAAGGATTGTTCGAAGTCCAGATTTTCTCATCTTGAAATTAAACGAGCTTGTTGGTCTTATCCACGCATGAAAATATGTACAACAACAACCACCATGCATGCACATATTACATCATACGTCACATCCACTGCTGTCAGAAAGTCAGGTGACTCGGTCATGTGAATCCTGTCCGTCGGGGATAGTTTCGTGATGGCTATTATCATATAAACGTAAAACATCGACCTTTGTGCAAACATTGCCATGTTCTGGTTGATGATAGCATTTGATCTCCCAGTAGCGGCAACCAGTCGGTGATCATTGTTAGCGACTTGAGTTTCAGGATGTGTCAAAATTGCTCGCAATGATCCGAAACACATGTTACTAATGTTGCAGGGTCCGTGCCAGAACTGTCAGGAGGTGACCAGTAAACTGAGCAGATTGGCGTCGGCGGCCAAAGACAAAGACCAGACAATACTGGAGCTCAAAACTCTCTGTGCAAAATTCGAACATCAGTTGATGCAGCAAGATGAACTGTTGAAAGTATGGGCAGAAAGTCAAGGACATAAGGTGGACGTGTTCCCCAATTGACAAAGTTGGAATTTGTGGACCAAGGGGAGATAATTAAGATGAAAGGACATATGCTGCCTTCAGGGACACAGGAATGTGGGCATCTAATGTCTGCACTTGTGGGAAGTGATAGTATTAGATCTATATTTGAGTTCATACTAGTAGTTACATGTTATAACCCAGGCAATATTGGAGATTTCATCATTATGTCCTCAGATATTAGCATGTTGACTACCTACTATGAGTTTACTCGTACCGTATAATATCGCAAAGCTGTCCAGTAGTTTCGTTCCCATTGGTCAAATACAGTTTTCCCATTGTGGTTTTGAGGGAAAACCCATGCTGTGAGATAACCCATAGTGTTAATAACTGGCAGCACTGTGTTCGTCACATGCCACACCAGCACATTCAGTTGACAATACGGTAGACAATGGTTTACTACGAGAATACTCGCAGTGACAGAATCTGGTACACACGTGGCTATGAGTATATTCATAGTATGCAATCACCGTGTTAACCATTAACTGTAATATCACATTGAGAGAAATCTCATCATCTTTGAATGAGGTTCCTACACCATCATACCTTGGAAGTCTTTAAATTTCAGTTTGCTATTTTTAAAGCTATGAAAAATGACATTTTAACAGAAGATCCTTGAAATACGATGTCAAAACCTGCTACTTTTGAGTGCTAAACTGTTGTAAAGATGAAAATATAAAATTTTATGGTGTTTTTGAAAATTCGAAAATGACACACAGTAACAGCTGTAAAGCACAAAAATATCAAGCCTCGTTAAAAGCGGTCATGACCCGTGATGTCACAGTCTGATTACGATTTTGATTAACTGTTCAACACATTATCTCCACAAACTGTTAAAGGTCTTATCAAATACCACCTGTACACTTTACATGAAACTATACAGAGAAGCTGTGTGAAGAACAAGTTGATATTTTTGACATCAAATTCGTCGGTTGTGTCGGACGTCCTATTCTGACGCACATTGCGCAACAATTGAGTATGACAATATCAGGACAACGTCAAGGTATTACGTTTTAGCTTTGCAACGTAGTTGGCGTTACAGTGCAAATGTTGCCTAGAACATTCGCTATGATTGCTGGCTATGAACAATCGTAATCAGACTCCGATGTCATGGGTCAGTAAGTCACAGCCTTCGCTGTGTCCAAACAGGCGTGGAAATGCAGGGATTCAAGTTTGTTTTTTGTAACTTCGATCATTTCGAACAACAGTAAATCGCTATTAAATGTCAAATATAACCTCTTACAACAATTTAGCCTAAAACAATAAAGCATGGCATCAAAGGCTATGACTTTTGGAATGCTATTACATACTATTTTCACGGGGCGATGTCGACTCGTAGGGTCTAATGGTCCTGTCTAATACGGAGGAAAAACTTTACCACAAATAGTACCGTTGCCAGGGCGACTGGTTGTTTATTGAACTGTTTTAGGTTCAAGTTGTTCAGCTACTGCAGATAGTTTGGTCAACTACTTTGGCTAGATTTTGTACCACCAGGTCTACATTAGTGAAATTCAATATTTTCTGATATTCTTATGTACGTTCAGAGTTCTTCTGTTTCAGAGCATGAATACAATATGGATACCACTTAGGAGTTTCCTGAGAGGATGTCTTGAATCGCTGGCTGATAAAAACTTTATCCAGTACACTTAATATATGCAGAAAAAAATAATTGAACTCATACTCATCATATGTTTGCCATGTTGGCAAGAAATTCTAATTTTCTAGGCTCCCAATTTCATTCACAGTATGTAACTTGGAGACTTAAACACAAACATATCCTCCACCAGATCCTCTATACCATTAAGA
This sequence comes from Hanleya hanleyi, assembly GCA_036873755.1. Classification (NCBI taxonomy): domain Eukaryota; kingdom Metazoa; phylum Mollusca; class Polyplacophora; order Lepidopleurida; family Hanleyidae; genus Hanleya; species Hanleya hanleyi. The sequence continues at coordinate 8,993 of JAVTVY010006033.1, forward strand.
TGCAGATACATGCATGACCTAGGTCAATGGCTTGGTTCACTTGGCTGGATAGAGTCAATTGATAGGGTCAAACTCCAGGTCATGTTTAAATAATAGTGACATATATTGTCATTCTACCATTGTCAGAATTTGTAACCTCCCAAACTGGGGGTGTACTGACAGGAGGAGGTACATGTATATAGTATGATGCCATGAGAGGATGCATCCCAGCATAGCTCCAGTACATCTAAACATAAAGATTTTACAATGTATCTCAATACTGAATTTTTGTCATTTACTGCTGAAGGATATGCTTTCTATAATCTGAAAAAGTAAAATATTTTACAAATATTGGTAAAACACATTATTTATCCTTTCATTAAGTCGATTTCATAATAAATAAGGAATCGGTCACAAGTTATTTTTTTAAATGTATACATGTATATGTATTACATGTACGATTACATTAATTCACTAGAGATCCTTGTTGAGAGAAATGTGTGAGACTGGACAAATTGTGTGGCTCTTCGCCATGGAACTGAACATCAAAGAGTTAGTGAAATTATTCCAACAGCATATTTTGACATTTAAATAGCCCTGTTTCCATACCTAAGTCTCTAGTTTATGCAAGTCATTTCGATACCAGTTAATGCAATCCTAATATGGCTGCGATGTCTCCCAGAGGCTCAACATGCATCTCAAACCCACTTCAATATTATTATTCGAGAAAAAGACAGCGATTTGTTGTTCGGTTAATGTTTTTGCAAAGTCATGTGGGGGAGGGGGGGGATTTCATATAATTATAGATTGTCTTTGGATTGTTGGATATGTGGATCGAGTATAAATGGTTCAAGAACATATGTTGTAATTTTCAGAGAGCACAAGTAATGTTTATTCAAATTTGACCATGTGCTAGTATGTGATTAAAGGTCACGGTAACAATGCAAAGTATTAAGCCAAGAAAGTATGAACTGTCTACAAGTACCTGTATTCATCTCATTTCACAATTATTATCTTACACTCAGGGGAATACATTCCAATTTTAAGTTTGTCATCAAGTCCGGATTTAACTGGATTCAGTGGGGTCATTATTACTTTACATATACATTCATTAATTTGTTCATGGGGGTGGGGTTAATCTCACACTCAAGGTTGTTTCACTCTTATGGTGACAGTCAGTTTGGTTGGTGGAGTAAGCTGGAGTACCTGGAGAGAACCACTGCACATCCGCAAGTAACTGACAAACTTTCACACATGGACCAGCTGGGTTCTAACCCGTGCCGGTTCAACGATGTAAACTGTCAAATCTTGGCAAAAATTAAATGGTGGGATTCATTGTTAACATGCCATGGTTCACATGTCATACCCGATCATAAGACATAATGTAATCAGATCCTCAAAATGTATTTTACTAACTACATGTACATGAATGGTGTTAAAAATGCTTAATAAATAACCAAAATTTTCAGGAGCAGAGGCCAAAACTATAAATGGCATGGTATACTATCTGTGTAAGGTAATAATGGGCCCACACACACCTCAGTTCCTTCCCTATTCACCTAATTCCGGGAGATTGGATGCAGTCCCATGTGCTTGGATATGAAATCCTGGTACCCATACCAGACAATTTTTGTGCTCGTGAAGTGTTCCACAACTGCTGACAAAGTTTGGTGGACTTGCACCAGTTCTCCCCCGAAGTCACGGAGCGATCATGAACATTGCTCTCCAGACAATGACTCATTGATGTGACAAGATGGACGCTTCAGTACAAGAGGTGATGGTCTAAAATTTAATTTGGAAGAACAAACTCCCTTCTCTGCCATGACAGTTATTTCCATGGACAACATTCAGGTCGAGTGGACTCAAAAATACCCAGAATATTGGTGAAAAGTTGTCCGAGCACAAGAAACTTTGTAAATAGGTGAGGAATATTTTAATAACACAAGGACTGAATGGGGCGAGCGTGGGGATTCTGTTTCATTGCACATGAAATTTGCCCAGAGCACACGGAAATAGATGGATAAACCATGAATTGAGGTGTGTGCATGGAGGCGTTCACTAGGCCAGTGGTCATAATATGGAAATAAAATAAAAAATTTGAATTGTTTTAAGGGAGCTTCTTGAAATTAGGATCCGAGTTCCCTGATAGGAATGGCATATGCCGGTTATCCAAATGGGATACACTGTGCCCAGTTTAGTGTTCTGATCTGGATGGATTAGAGTTCCAGTTAGGCCATTCCCCCTCATGCCATTGCATGGTATGGCATAAGCCATCCTTTGTCTGCCGAGTTCCAAAATGTATGCCATGGAGTTCCTAGGAGTTTCAACACGGGGCACCATGCCTCTCTGTTTGGAATGCCTTATGCCAGTTCCCAGTATGCTCCAATTTGAAGAAGCTCCCTCAGGCTGATAACATTATCAATAGTTTTTTGACTTTGGAGATTCAGAGAGATGTCATAGTATTGGAATGTGTAGACTAGTCAAAGTAAAATTATAATATACCTGTGCTCGGATTAAATATTAACCAGATATAAGACAGTATTATTGAACAACAATGTCACAAAGCAAATCTGTGATGAATAAATTTGATCCCTGACATGGGCACTAGTGTTGTTCTACTTTGTATAGATCAAGTGAATTCCGTCAAAAGTCATGCTCATGCGTCGGGTTGAATATTCCAGATAAATTGAGCAGACTAGACGACTAGAATGTTATTTAACTTCACAAACAAACCTTGGCAAGGATTTGGTGTAGGACTCGCAAAGGATCTGCTGCAAGTTGTATTGTCAGTCTTTTGTCCGGGAGATTACCTTTACACCAAAGCCTTCAGGCCCATTCTCACGATACGATTTGTGGTAACAACTCGGCAGGAGAATCCCCCGATTTGTAGCATGCAACTAATCACATGAAATAGGACCTGTTCTATTTCATACGACTTGTAGCATGCGACTAAAATCGTACGAGTGTTCTCACGATGCAACCGAGTTGTGTGCTTCAAGTTGTTACTACAAATCGCACTGTGAGAATTGGTCTTTACCTTAAAGGTGAAATGCAAAGGTTTTCATATTTCCCTATTTATATACTTCGCGGGCTAGTTAATGATGGAAATATCAGCCCAAATACTCTGTTTGGTTTTATTTGAAGTATTTTGTCTCCTGGTAGCTTTTGAAAAGTGCTTCAAAATTGGCATCTCAAGCCCGGCCGATTTCAGAAATGAAATCCGCATCGCTTATCTGCCCTTCTTTGACGTTCGTTTGTGACGTCACATCAGACCATCTGGCCGGGCGTCAATACTTGTAACGTTCAATCGCCGGGCGGCTGGTCTGACGTGACGTCACAATCAAGGAAAGATAAGCGATGACGTTTTGCAAATCTGAATTCAGCTGTGCTAGGGGTACCAATTTTTTAAAAGATTCTAGCAAACAAGATAATTCAAATTAAACCAAGTAAAGTAGATAGACTGGTATTTCTATCATTATTCAACCTACATAAAATGTGAAAAGGAGAATCTAAAAACCTTTGCATTTCACCTTTAATGTCTAAAGATCTAATATCTAACAAAACACAGCAAGGAAGCAATCAGAGATTGCTCAATTGCCCACCATTGTTCTGTATTGGTCTGTGGAGGCCTAATTTGGATAATTATAAAAATTCTGTTTCAGTCACTTTTTTCGGCATGCCTCGCATAATACATATTCCAAGTATCGACCAACAAGTAATAATACAATATTTTGATGCAAGATGGTCGCCTGGGGTTCTCGCCAAATCCAAAAATGTGACCTGGTTATGAGACCTACCTTCCTTAGGAGTTTATTGTGGTGAAATTATAAATTTTGCACCCAATTCACTCTTTTTGGGGCAATTTCATACTTCAGGACCTATGTGGTCTGCTTTGGAATGTAGAATAACAATTTTATAACCCTTTTCCCGGTCCAAATCGGTTATGGACTGAGAACCAGCCTGGACAAATAAATATATCCCATTCACTTAGGTTTGATGAACAAAGGGCCATAACTCTTGAAAATATAACCAAAAGCAGAGAAACTTCACGCTGCACAACTATGGGGCATTGACCACATATCATGCAAATTCCATACTTGTCCGGGCTGCATCTCGGTTAATATCGTATGGACAAGTCCCGACTCACAAAGATTTCAAGAACAGAAGGGCCATAACTCTTGAAAATATACGCGAAACACGGAGAAACTTCACGCTGCACAACTACAGGGCACGGACTACATATCCTGCAAATTCCATACTTGTCCATACAATATTAACCGAGATCCATCCTGGACAAGTCCCAATTCACAAAGACTTGATGAGAAAAGGGCCATAACTCTTGAAAATATAAGAGAAACTTCACGCTGCACAACAACAGGGCACTGACCACATACCCTGCAAATTTCATAATTGTCCATACAATATTAACCAAGATCCAGCCCGGACAAGTCCCAATTCACGGAGATTTCAGGAACAAAGGGCCATAACTCTTGAAATGAAAATATAAGCGAAATGGGGAGAAACTTTACGCTGCACAACTGTGGGGCACTGATCACATATCGTGCAAATTTCATACTTGTCCATACAATATTAACCAAGATCCAGCCCGGACAAGTCCCAATTCACCGAGATTTCAGAAAAAGGGCCATAACTCTTGAAAATTATACCGGAACTCGGAAAAAAACTCTACGCTGCACAACTACGAGGCACTGGCCACTTTCCATGCAAGTTTCAATCCTGTCCATCAAATATTAACCGAGATATCGCGTGGACAAGAAATTCGGACGGACAGACGGACGGACGGATAAAGCGATCGCTATATGCCCCTCTAATTAGAGGGGGGCATAATTACATCACAAATCAATCGCTGTCAAGCAGTTCTGAACCCCCTCTGTAGGCATTTTTAACAGTTTCAAGCTGGTATCAAGTCCAGAATGAAGCGAAAATATACTTGCCATTGCCTATATGTCAATATTTGTCCAGAAATTTTGTATGCCACTGACGGACAATCATTGGACTATATATCTGATGGTAGCGATATGGTACAGAGAGGGTTAATCAAATCTCTTAAAACTTTCCTGTCAGTGCTTGTGTGCTTAACACAACTTTTTGGGTCCTTTTATATGAAAACGAAATGTACATCGAAGGCTAAAATGATAAAAAGAAATTGAAATAACCGGAACATCAAGTGATTGTCCATGGTCGAGCCATGGGAACAATGGAGACAAAGCCCCTCTCAGGCCATCACCAACATGACCAAAACCAGCAGCTGGATCAACAGATGAAAGGATTTATCTCATGCCAACCAGAAATTATTTTTGTCCTCCGCCACAAAGTGGTGGGAGGACTTGGAAATGCTAGCCGTCCTTCCGTTCTTTCCTTCCCACATCTTGTGAACGCGATATCTCGAGAACAATTCGACCAATCGACTTCAAACTTGAGAAGGTGTTTCACATCAGTTGGACAGACCTCTCAAGTTATACTTTTGCCAAGGCATGAGATTTGAATATATCCGCCCCGGGGATACGAGGCCCCCCCCCCCCCTCAAACTTGGGAAGGTGCTACACATCAGTTAGACGGCCATTGGTATTGATTTTCACTGAGGTATGTAATCCAAGATGGCTGCCATTGACCATATTGGATTCTGTTCGGCCCACATCTTGTGAATGCAATATCTCGAGCACAATTCGACTAATCGACTTCAAACTTGAGAAGGTGCTTCACATCATTTAGATAGACGGCCATTGGTATTGATTATCACTGAGGTACGTAATCCAAGATGGCCGCCATTGACCATATTGGAATCTGTTCGTCCCACATCTTGTGAACGCGATATCTCGAGACCAATCGACTTCAAACTTGAGAAGGTGCTTCACATCAGTTCGACGGCCATTGGGGTTGATTTTCACCGAGGTACGTAATCCAAGATGGCTGCCATTGATCATATTGGATTCCATCCGTCCCACATCTTGTGTCAGGCGATATCTCGAGAACAAGTCGACCAATCGAGATCAAACTTGGGAAATTTCTTCACATCAGTTAGATGGTCATTGGTATTGATTTTCGCCGAGTTACATAGTCCAAGATTGCTGCCATTGACCATATTGGAGTTCACTCACCCATATTGTACCCATCTGTGTTGTGAACGCGATATCTTGATCTATTTCACCCATCGATTTATAAACCTCACCATCCACAAATCCATATACAACTACAGACTTACATTCCAGTGTTACACTACCCATTACTTCCCAAGTTATATTTAAGGAATTATTGGAAGCATGTATTCTGTATGCTCTCAAACAGGCTACTGCTAGCTACTCAGCTTGTTTCACTTAAAGATGTAATCAGCTTCAAAATTGATATTGAGATCGCCATAAACAACAAATGTAAGAATATCTTGTCAGAGAAAGAAGGAAGTCGATGGAATTTCTGTTTCACCATTGAGTATGTGTTGTACACGGAGAGGAAATGACATCACTGCACGACGTTTGAGTGACATAGCGACAATCATAAATCCGAATACTGAACAGCTGCAGCCATGGGAAATAAATGGCATGCCGTGTTGTTTACTTTTAACCCTTTGAACCCGACAGGCCTATTTAGATAACGTATATATACCCGAGAAGCCGCTTTTGCGGCCTCTGATGTCAGAATCTACTATTCAGCCAATCACAGGTATAGTTTGGTCGCCCAACTCCAAAGGGTTGAGCAACACTGTTCAGATTATGTATATACCCGAGACGCTTCTGACAAATCTTTTATCTCTATTTTAGCAGGGAGCTCATGCAGGGTAAGGTGTTAAAAGACATGAAAACTCAGGTTCAAAAGGTTAAAGACCAATTCCTTCTATTTTCTCATGAATGGTGCAAACAAATTTAGTTTTTTATTGTCAAATGTGTTTTATTTTGTACCTGTCCTAACGTATGTCACTTTCGCAAAGTTTGAGAGACATAGATTTCAGCCTATATATTTGAGTATCTGGGTATTGAAAAACTAAAGACAGTAGTAATAAGGTGATCATCAAAGTTTATTGTATTACCTACATGAATGTTATGTTGTGATAATAACGTAAGGAATAGAAGTAAACAATGAATGGTGAAGGGACCTGAAGGACATCCTTGGCACACAGTGAAAGCACTATCCATTCAAGGTGTTAGTATTTCCTCATACAAGTCCCAACACGAGATGTTGACATGTAGCTAGCATATTCCTCAAACCAGATGTTCATATTCTGACCAATGTAACCTCGGGCATTCACTGTACTCCATATACAAATAGCTCTGTCTGTGTGTCCTGTAGAACAATGTGTCACTTTCACTGTATATTCATAACCTGACTAGGTCACTTCATTACAATGTAGCATAATGAGTGAGCGAGTGATTTAACATCGCTTTCAACAATCTTTCAATCATATGACAATGTTTGGGTCCCGTAACTTTCCACATCCGGAAAACCTGCAGGTAAGATCATTCCTTTTTCACACCTGGGACCCACGTGTAGTCCAGTTAATAGCCTCTTAGCAGTCTGAGAAACTGATGCCCTTAAAGTGTAACTGTGGTACTTTTGCAAGTTTACGTCATATGCAAGATTATCTTCCAAATTATAGAATTTATACCTTTTTTCTTCTTTTACGACTTTAATTTTAACAATTTCACTGTTAATAATGTTACTGTAGTGCAGAGCGCCACAAGCATGTCGAAACTTGTGACGTTATTATCGAACGATAAACCACATCACAACGCAACATTGTTTATAAAAAAACTGTTCCATTTTCTGCATCACCGTGACATTCCACAGACGGTGCAGTATGATCGAAGTATGATGTATCTCGAAGCATCTCAGGCAGCGCAGATTTCTCTCCCACTGTAGAAAGCTGCCTTTGAATTCTCGGAGATAGAATACGAGTGAAATGTTGGGGAAAACTTTATTACGCACTTACACAAGTGCCACAGTTACACTTTAAAGTCTTACCATGATACAGAATAATGAAATGCATAGAACTATGTTTCATTATTGTCACTTTCATTATATTCGCAATGTAGCATAATGAATTACATAGAACAATGTTCATCTTTCATAGAAGTCAGTTTGCCTGGGTAGAATAATTTAGTCTGGACGGCAACCTATCCAGCAATTGAAAGACAAACCACAATATTGTCACTTCCATCGCATGTTGCATAAAAGATTGCACAGAACAAGCACCATAACAAATTGCATATCATGTACAAGCAGCATAACAAATTGCATGTAGTATATATGGATAGCATAGAACATTGTGTCATTTCCATAATGCTACTCCCATTGACTATTCATAGAATGACAGATTGCCAAGTGTCAATCCTACTACATGTAACATAATGCATTGCGAAGAGTATTGTTAATCTCATACATGTATGTAGCATACAGAATTGCATAGAACAAAGATTTTAATTATATGTAGTATACTCAATTGCACAGAACAATGCCACTTGTATGTACTCATAGCATAATGCAATACACAGAACAGTCACTTTCATGGGTAAAATGAATGGATTACTTTGCAACGTCAATGTTGAGAATATTGTACGGTGATAAAATGAATCATACATACAGAAAATTCCGTGCATGCAAAAGTGAGTGAGTGAGTGAATAGAATTTAACGTCGCTTTCAACAATATTTCAGCTATATCACGACGAACTAACTAAGCACCACCCAGCCCAGTTGTGTTCCGTGCATGTAAAATGTTTATAGATGTACATTGATGTACCTGTAAATCTATTGCATGATATCGTTCAATAAATGCAGTTGCAAGTGACCTGAACTCTCATATCTAGGGAGGGGTTGAAATTAACACCTGTGCAGAACTTTTTATGAGATAGGTAGAAAAATAAGTTACCCATCACAAGTGATGGTTAATTTATTTATTTATGCTCCAAAAACAAACTAAATACAGAAAAGTGAAAGCAGGAAACTGCCAACATATTAATTAATGCATTATTAATTAGATACAAATCAAACTAAACATGCCTCCTTGCTGTCCTGTTTTTCCCCCATATTTATGTAACATTACAAAACCCAATAGCAACACCATTATTTCATATCATTAGTGCATTCATGATACTGTTGAGGAGAGACCGGTGATGGGAAAGAATGATTTCTGCCTGTGACAGGTTACTGTTTTAAAACATTTCAACCCCTGACTCCCTGGATTTGACAAGATTACAGACGAGACAAAATCATGAAATAGTCAGAGATCAAATGAATTTCGGGCAAACTTTTGGGCGCTGTGACCCCAAAATCAATAGAACAAGAGCTATTCGTCCATTATATCTGCAGTGAACATGTAAAGCCATTTGGACAAATAAATTTGTCACACGCACAAACTGTGAGTGCGAGTCTACATTTTGCCAGGGATAAAAAAAGATCCTTTGTAAAAGAAATTATGGCAATAGAGTGAACAATAATTAATGTTTTTGTGAAGCTCTATTCATTTTGCATCTGTAGTAATCACCTAGCTGATCAAAGCAATAAAAATGAAATGTTCTCCAAATTAATAAAAAATCAAATTGATATGTGCACCTGTGAAAGAAGAAGCAATGTTAAATCACAATCATGGTGGTGTGCTCTGCCAACATGTTCACAATTAGCTAAGATACATGATGTTTGTTCAATTGCAATGCATGATAAGTGGATGGCAGTAATGTTCAACTAAAATGTTGGACAGTTCACAAACAATATTAAACAGACTGATATTTGAAACAAACAGGATATTTTCACTAAAAGGTATCTGTTCATGCACTACAGGCTGAGATGACAATCCACAAATGTTAAATATCCCCTTGCTGAACCAGAATGTTACAATTTATGACATGTCACAATACTGGGTAACTTGGGATATTGGCTATAAAATGCAATTTGGACCGAATGTACTGCTACCTGTACTATTATAAATGATGGCCTTGGGGGTAAAAATCAAAGTACTTAAAGTACTGATGTCGGGTTTACTTGAATTGTATTCACTGTGGCGTTTAAGATATAGTAATGTAGAAATGCATAGATAATTGGAAGCATAAGCTGTGATAACTTACTTTGTATAGAGGCAAATAATATTATGTTTGCCGATGCAAAGTCTATACTGTTCCAAAGAAACTCCCATTTTGTTATATGCAGTAGTTTACTGTGTATGGTTCAAATTTTTTCTTTCAGTTCAATACCTGTTTCAACACCTGTTTCAAACTCCTGTTTTCAATACCTGTTTCAACTCCCGTTTTCAGCAAAATAGATCAACTCAAGATTGCTTCAGCTCCAAGACTGTTTCGCTTTTAACAACCGTCCACTGTCGCCTGTCGGTGTGCTATCACTCCCCACACAGTCAGGTTGTTGACGCACAACTTTGATTATCAGATAATTACGAATTTGTCTACATTATAGAGAAGTAAGCTTTTGAAAAGACCTCATCTGTGATAAATAATAAACTTAACCACAATCACTGCTCAAAGACGAACTGCCTGATCTGATCTGGAGAATGACCCTTCCCGTCGTAACAAATGATACCGGATAAAATAGAATGGAAAGGCAAATTTTACAAGCTGAGTAGCTAGCAGGTCCTCCGCCAAGTAGCCTGTTTGAGAGCATGCAGCATATACGCTTCCAATATCTCCTTAAATATAACTTGGAAAGTGGATATGTGTATGTGGAAAGAGACGTTTATCTGGAATTGTTGAGACAATTTGAGGAGGTTTGGGAAGCAGTAATGGGTAGTGTAACACTGGAATGTAAGTCTGTAGTTGTATATGGATTTGTGGATGGTGAGGTTTATAAATCGATGGGTGGAATGATCAAGATATCGCGTTCACAGCACAGATGGGTACAATATGGGTGAGTGAAATCCAAGATGGTCAATGGCAGCCATCTTGGATTACATACTACCTCGGTGAAAACCAATACCAATGGCCATCTAACTGAAGTGAAAAACCTTCCCAAGTTTGAAGTCGATTGGTTAATTTGTTCTTGAGATATCGCGTTCACAAGATGTGGGACGAACAGAATCCAATATGGTCGATGGCGGCCATCTTGGATTAGGTACCTCAGTGAAAATCAATACCAATGGCCGTCAAACTGATGCAAAGCACATTCTCAAGTTTGAAGTCGATTGGTCAAACTGTTCTCGAGATATCGCGTTCACAAGATGTGGGATGGACAAAATCCAATATGGTCAATGGCAGCCATCTTGGATTACGTACCTCAGTGAAAGTCAATACCAATGGCCGTCTGACTGATGTGAAGAACCTTCCCAAGCTTAAAGTTGATTGGTGGAATTGTTCTTGAGATATCGCGTTCACAACATGTGGGACGAACAGAATCCAATATGGTCGATGGCGGCCATCTTGGATTACGTACTTCAGTGAAAATCAATACCAATGGCCGTCTAACTGATGTGAAGCACCTTCTCAGGTTTGAAGTTGATTGGTCGAATTGTTCTTGAGATATCGCGTTCACAAGATGTGGGACGGACAGAATCCAATATGGTCGATGGCGGCCATCTTGGATTACGTACCCCAGTGAAAATCAATACCAATGGCCGTCTAACTGATGTGAAGCACCTTCTCAAGTTTGAAGTCGATCGGTCGAATTGTTCTCAAGATATCGCGTTCACAAGATGTGGGACGGACGGACGGATGGACGGAAGGAAGGACGGACGGCTAGCATTTCCAAGTCCTCCCACCACTTCGTGGCGGAGGACAAAAAGAAATTGGAAAGATCAACTTTACTGCGATATTGTTCACATTATCAAGTTAAATGCACAAGCTACCGTGCATTGTAAATATGTTTATGACTGTCAGACAGAAGAACGATACTTTTTTATGAATGTTGTAAGGGGCATCAAATGAGAACAGCAGGAGATCAAAACTACACATGTGCAGAAGAAAAAAGAATACGAAGCTGCGCATCTGAAAACCCCTCGGCTCTGGGCGCCAGCCATTCATAATGTATTCAATTTAAAACAAGACTTCAGGAACACCAAGCACTCGAGTAACAAATATACAGATTATGAAAAATTTTGCCATTAGAAATGGCCTCAAACGTTTCCGTCCAATCAGAGAAACCGGTATTCATTACATAAGTCTGTTGATGCATCGACGATGTATATACCAAATTTTACATCGAACATTTGAAAATTATCTGAGATAGAGATCCCTAATGATTTCGCATAAATTAAAGATGGCCGCCCATCCTTCCCACCACTCAGAGAAACTGATGTGGTTATTCATTGCAAGTCTCTTGATACATAGATTCTGTATACCAAGTTTCATATAGAACACTGAAATGGTATCAAAGATAAACATCATTAAAGATTTTGCATAAATTAAAGATGGCCACCAAGGTTTCTGCCCAAGCAGAAAAACCAGAACTGTCTATTGATACATCGATGATGTATACCAAATTTTACATCGAGCACTGGAACCGTATCAGAGATATAGATCATTAATGATTTCGCATAAATTAAAGATGGCTGCCCATCCTTCCCGCCACTCAGAGGAACCGATGTGGTTATTCATTGCAAGTCTCTTGATACATCGATGCTGGATACCAAGTTTCATATAGAACACTTAAATGGTATCAAAGATATATATCATTGAAGATTTTGCATAAATTAAAGATGGCCGCCAAGGTTCCGCCCAATCAGAAACGCCAGAACTGTCGTAAGTCTATTGATGCTTCGATGATATATACCAAATTTTACATCGAGCACTCGAACAGTATCAGAGATAGAGATCATTAATGATTTTCCATAAATTAAAGATGGCCGCCCATCCTTCCCGCCACTCAGAGGAACTGATGTGGCTATACATTGCAGATCTCTTGATACATCGATGCTGTATACCAAGTTTCGTATAGAACACTTGAGTGGTATCAGAGATATATATCATTGAAGATTTTTGCATAAATTAAAGATGGCCGCCAAGGTTTTCACCGAATCAGGGAAACTGGTTTGGTCATTCCTTTGAAGTTTCTTGATGCATCGATGATCTATACCAAGTTTCACACTGAACAGAGAAATGATACCTAATATACACAAGATTAATGATTTCGCATAAATTAAATATGGCCGCCAAAGTTTCCAACCAATCAGGTCCAGATTCAATAGGGTTCTGGGTCATGAGCATATGGATGTGCAGTGCAAGTTTGGGGTGCCTAGGGTAAGTCGTTCTAAAGATATCTTGGTAACAAGAAAGCTGTGATGGTATCGCATAAATTAAAGATGGCCGCCAAAGTTTCTAACCAATCAGGTCCAGATTCAATAGGGTTCTGGGTCACAAGCATACGGATGTGCACTGCAAGTTTCGTGTGCCTAGGGTAAGTCGTTCTGAAGATATCTTGGTAACGAGAAAGGTGTGATGGACAGACGGGACGGACAGACGTACATGACGACGACAATACCCTTCGGCCAAATTTTGGCCGAGGGGTAAAAACTGAAGAGTGATACTAATGTAGGGTTTACCCTTGGTAAACCTGACAAAAAACAACGCATATGGTTATTCATGGATACCTGTTGTTTGTATAACCCAGAAAAATGGTCATATACACAATTTAACATATCAATAGGTCAAAATAACAAATACGATCTCATTTTGTCCAGATTACTCGCAATAAAATCAATTGTCATTTATAAGGTAAATCCACCAGGTTTAATAGTCACCAGCTCACTGGTTGTAAATGTCAAAAAAGATCAACTGGACATGTGACGATAATTCAAACGTGACTGAAGCTGGCATTCCATTTACCTTGACACTAATACCACCGTTCTCTGAATATACAGTTAACAAACAACTGTCGGTCGTAAAGTATTCTCTTGTTCCAAAACAAAATCGTTCTTAGGCAGAGTTGATGCTTAGTGTTTCAAGATAACATTTCACAAAGTTTTTTATCATGATTTTGAACGATAAGAATTAAACTTCCAGAAAACTTGTAAAACTGAAGTCAAACACTGGTAAAAGGATGTGTAGAATCAGCTTTTGATAAAAAAAAAAAAAAAAATTTAATCGGATCACAATTGTACCCTAAACATAATCATCGCAATAATACTCTAAACGAACGAGTCTCATAATCATTGCAACAGTACTCTAAAAGAAGGAGTCTCATAATCAACGCAACAGTACTCTAAACGAAGGAGTCTCATAATCAACGCAACAGTACTCTAAAGGAAGAAGTTTCATAATCATCCAAATCAGACACACAATAGCACCATATCTTGTGTAAAAGAGAACCATTTGAGAGTAAATGTGAAACCGTCAGATCAGCTGTGAGTAATGACAGTATCAGGTCACTTACTCTCTGTGACGGAGTAATTACAGACAGAAGCATTTCCATGCTCTCAGCCTGGCTTTTATGTCCCTGTACACTTCTGGAGTGCAGATCTGTTTGAGGTGTAGTCTAAACCCCTCCAGATACTCTGGTAGTTTCAGGTATATCCGCACATCCTCTTCCAGTCTGGAGTTCTCGTTCGATACAGGGGAATCCTGGGACGATTTATCGGCTGAATTACACATCGCTTTCCCCTGTCCGTGGCTCTTCGGAAGTTCTGAGGACATGCTGCCATTGAGCGTATCGTCTGTGCTCAGCTGAATGGACGGAATGTTGGGAATCAAGAAGTCCCTGTTAAAGTTCTCCTTGCCACATTTCATACTCATCACCGCATAAGGGAGCTTTTCTGAGAGGACGTACAGCCTGACCAAATGCTGTATTATGCAGACGTATTTAAGGCACTCGTCCCTGGCCACGTGCAGCCGTAGAGTTCCCTCCCCAAGTATGGTAGTGTACAGCTCCTGTGAGGGCCCGTGAGAGTCGGAGGTTTTGCTGGGTGAGCCTTGAGAGAAAATGAAGGAGTTCTGGGAATCCTGTGAACCTGGTAATAAACAAACATTTATCATATCTAAATATAGATCATCTCCAGAAAGCATGAGAATAACGGATCCCTGAAATTATAGGTGCTTTGCAAGAAAAATAACCCAATGGTCCCAAACCCTGATGATGTATCATATCTGCCTCAGTCACGTGCTGACTTGTGTATTCATTCATCTGCAGGACACGTGATCACTTATCCAGAAATCTAACATCGCCTATGTAACACAAAATCGATTAAATTGCCATTGTCAACGCTAGTATATGTGCCGCAAGGCGTGAAGTCCTATATGTGATCTGATACACCAAATTATAGCTTGCTCTTCTGACTTGTGTCAGTCCTGGACTGGCAATTCAGTTCTTGTCATGTTACATGAGGGAAGTGACTGGCTAATTGAATTGTATAAAGATCCCCACCAGCCATTTAATTGTCATTGATAATCAGGTTTCAGGACAATTGGCTCCAATACCTCAAAGACCAGGACGTGAAAGTGGAATCAGTTACTACTGTTGTTGATTTCCTTGTCTGTGGTGCTATTCCAATACCCCCAAAACTGAAAAGGTCTCAATTGTGAACATGATATTTTAACTTCAGAATCATCCTGGTTCTTATTATACTAAACATCTGTAGCTATTGTCTTTGCCTTCAACAGCATGTTCGCACTCCTTCTAAATGGGTCTATTTTGCAAAGGAATGGCCCTCAGGGAGTGAATGAAAGACTGAATGTTTCATTCTGAGTGAAGCATATCTGGTACATGTTTGGATTGGATTACTTGAGTTTGGATTAGCCCTCAAGTTTATACTGGCCCCCAAGTTTATACTGGCCCCCAAGTTTGGATTAGCCCTCAAGTTTATACTGGCCCCCAAGTTTATACTGGCCCCCAAGTTTGGATTAGCCCTCAAGTTTATACTGGCCCCCAAGTTTATACTGGCCCCCAAGTTTGGATTAGCCCTCAAGTTTATACTGGCCCCCAAGTTTATACTGGCCCCCAAGTTTGGATTAGCCCTAAGGTAGAGACCCCAACAGCCGTATGAGCTGCCATGCGAATTGCGTGTGTAAACACAAATTATGTGGTGTCGGAAAAGGTCATAAAACATGAATTTCTGCATTAATTAACTGTGAAAATTACTTGGATTAAGTAAATATAATGTTCTGTTGTCGATGGTATTTGAATTAGTCCATAAAATGTTTCGTCATCGGCAGAGAGCAGTTCTGGAGTTCACTTCATTTTGCACACGCGTCTGGTCGCCGTGGAAAATGGCGACGCATTTTTAAAAGTCCTCAACTTGCATGATCCCTTACGATATGAGCCAGTGGGTTTTTCCCTTTCAATTTGGTCTTAAAATTCTCATGATTTCTCACAGAATATCGCAAGAATATTAACTCGATCAAAACGTGCTTCAGTTTTTTCATAGCCCGTTTTGCGGCCCTTTTGCGTGACCGCGAATGCTGTCTCCGATGAGAATGACCGAGTTAACAGTGGCAGTCCGTTATTTAAATGTTCGTGTCATTGTTCTGACTGATAAATGAATAGAAATTGCACTGGCTCATGTCGTAATCCCGAATTTATTTAGACTTGCACGTCCCGCGAAGAGCAAAACGTCTTGTTGTTCCACGTAACCAGGGGTAACGAGGTCATGACACCAGATGGCGTCTCCCGTCTAAAATGGCGGCACCCTTTTGATAGCGTTTGTTGAGGTTGAATCTGGCGAAAAACGATCTATTTTGCTATAAATTTTGCGCTATTGTTACTGTTTAATGTATAAATTAATATGTGATATCTCAGAATGTATTACAATGTCAATTTCCACGACAGTAAATATCTCGCAAGTCGTTTGATGGTTTACCATGAAATTCTCCTTACCACGTCCAGCTGGTACAGCATGCGGTTGACGTTTTCGCGGGTATTGAGAAAACAGCTCCACTCATGTTAGTAGTAATCTCCCTTGAATTGAACTTGAAAGCGTGGACTAAACTTGCAATTTGAAACAAAGCAGTTGAAATGTTTAATTTATTTCGCCAGAATAATATTTCTTAAAATGTTTTATGATTAAAAAAAATTAATAGCGTATAAAATAGTCGTGATGAAGTAAGTTTTATCAGTCTGTGTTACTTTATTTTATTTTACAACAACAACAACATTTTTTTAACTCCACTCACTGGAACGTTTTTCCTTCTGGCTGACAATGGTGCTTCATCTACTTTACTACAGAATGAACAAAAGGAAATGTGAGCTCTTCAACTGATTTGATTTAAAATAATTATCAATTAATTTATTTCTTATCACTTTTATTAGAAAATTAGAATATACTCATCAAGTAAAATGAATGTTCCATACTGAGTAAGATATTTATGGAAATGAACTCCTCATTAATGAATGTCAGTGGGCAGAGATAATTATGTGGGGTGGCAATATTCAGGTTGTCCATGGGTTCAATCTTTTTCTCAATAAAATTCAAGTTCACATTTAGGAATTTTGGTGACATTTGATACCTGTTTCAATGCAGGTACCCTGGTACTATAGTAAAACGCTGTTCCATTATGCAAATTTATGCAAATTAGGCAGCTAAATATTGCCGCGGCGTCGACAAAATGCCCACCAGCAGAACTGGCATGTTCAAAAACCCCTGACTACCAAATTTTATTAAAATTGTCCTGAAATTAAAAGAAAGGAAAACGTTTTTGTAGAAATTTACTCATAATTGTGTACAATTTTACCCATTAATCTCCCATTGACTGATTTCCGATAAACCACTGGAATAAAATAACTTCAAAAATCTGCATAAAATCAAGTTTTGATTCGTTTTCGAAAATTTAAAAAGCGTTGAACTTCAAAAAATGCCTCCTATGAAATCAAATCTAAACTAGTCCAAAATAAATAAGATGAAAAAACTGTTGGGGTCTCTACCTAAGGTGTTTGGATTAGCCCTGAAGTTTGTATTGGCGATAAGGTGTTTGGATTAGCCCTGAAGTTTGTATTGGCCCTCAAGTTTGAAATAGCCCTCAAGTTTGGATTAGACCTCAAATTTGGATTAGCCCCAAAGTTTAGATTAGCCTGCAAGTTTGGATTAGCCTCAAGTTTGGAATAGCCCTCACGTTTGGATTAGCCCTCAAGTTTGGATTAGCCTGCAAGTTTGGATTAGCCTCAAGTTTGGATTAGCCCTCACGTTTGGATTAGCCTGCAAGTTTGGATTAGCCTCAAGTTTGGAATAGCCCTCACGTTTGGATTAGCCCTCAAGTTTGGATTAGCCTGCAAGTTTGGATTAGCCTCAAGTTTGGAATAGCCCTCACGTTTGGATTAGCCTTCAAGTTTGGATTAGCCTGCAAGTTTGGATTAGCCTCAAGTTTGGAATAGCCCTCACGTTTGGATTAGCCCTCAAGTTTGGATTAGCCTGCAAGTTTGGATTAGCCTCCAGTTTGGAATAGCCCTCACGTTTGGATTAGCCCTCAAGTTTGGATTAGCCCTCAAGTTTGGATTAGCCTGCAAGTTTGGATTAGCCTCAAGTTTGGATTAGCCCTCAAGTTTGGATTAGCCCTCAAGTTTATATGGGCCCTCAAGTTTGGATTAGCCCTCAAGTTTATACTGGCCCCCAAGTTTATACTGGCCCCCAAGTTTGGATTAGCCCTAAGGTGTTTGGATTAGCCCTTAAGTTTGTATTGGCGATAAGGTGTTTGGATTAGCCCTGAAGTTTGTATTGGCCCTCAAGTTTGAAATAGCCCTCAAGTTTGGATTAGACCTCAAATTTGGATTAGCCCCAAAGTTTAGATTAGCCTGCAAGTTTGGATTAGCCTCAAGTTTGGAATAGCCCTCACGTTTGGATTAGCCTGCAAGTTTGGATTAGCCTCAAGTTTGGAATAGCCCTCACGTTTGGATTAGCCCTCAAGTTTGGATTAGCCTGCAAGTTTGGATTAGCCTCAAGTTTGGAATAGCCCTCAAGTTTGGATTAGCCTCAAGTTTGGAATAGCCTCAAGTTTGGAATAGCCCTCACGTTTGGATTAGCCCTCAAGTTTGGATTAGCCCTCAAGTTTGGATTAGCCTGCAAGTTTGGATTAGCCTCAAGTTTGGATTAGCCCTCAAGTTTGGATTAGCCCTCAAGTTTATATGGGCCCTCAAGTTTGGATTAGCCCTCAAGTTTATACTGGCCCCCAAGTTTATACTGGCCCCCAAGTTTATACTGGCCCCCAAGTTTGGATTAGCCCTAAGGTGTTTGGATTAGCCCTGAAGTTTGTATTGGCGATAAGGTGTTTGGATTAGCCCTGAAGTTTGTATTGGCCCTCAAGTTTGAAATAGCCCTCAAGTTTGGATTAGACCTCAAATTTGGATTAGCCCAAGTTGGATTAGCCTGAAGTTTGGATTAGCCTCAAGTTTGGAATAGCCCTCACGTTTGGATTAGCCTCAAGTTTGGATTAGCCTCAAGTTTGGATTAGCCTCAAGTTTGGAATAGCCCTCAAGTTTGGATTAGCCTGCAAGTTTGGATTAGCCTCAAGTTTGGAATAGCCCTCACGTTTGGATTAGCCCTCAAGTTTGGATTAGCCTGCAAGTTTGGATTAGCCTCAAGTTTGGAATAGCCCTCAAGTTTGGATTAGCCTGCAAGTTTGGATTAGCCTCAAGTTTGGAATAGCCCTCACGTTTGGATTAGCCCTCAAGTTTGGATTAGCCCTCAAGTTTGGATTAGCCTGCAAGTTTGGATTAGCCTCAAGTTTGGATTAGCCCTCAAGTTTGGATTAGCCCTCAAGTTTATATGGGCCCTCAAGTTTGGATTAGCCCTCAAGTTTATACTGGCCCCCAAGTTTATACTGGCCCCCAAGTTTGGATTAGCCCTAAGGTGTTTGGATTAGCCCTGAAGTTTGTATTGGCGATAAGGTGTTTGGATTAGCCCTGAAGTTTGTATTGGCCCTCAAGTTTGAAATAGCCCTCAAGTTTGGATTAGACCTCAAATTTGGATTAGCCCCAAAGTTTAGATTAGCCTGCAAGTTTGGATTAGCCTCAAGTTTGGAATAGCCCTCACGTTTGGATTAGCCCTCACGTTTGGATTAGCCCTCAAGTTTGGATTAGCCTGCAAGTTTGGATTAGCCTCAAGTTTGGAATAGCCCTCAAGTTTGGATTAGCCTGCAAGTTTGGATTAGCCTCAAGTTTGGAATAGCCCTCACGTTTGGATTAGCCTTCAAGTTTGGATTAGCCTCAAGTTTGGAAGAGCCCTCACGTTTGGATTAGCCCTCAAGTTTGGATTAGCCTGCAAGTTTGGATTAGCCTCAAGTTTGGAATAGCCCTCACGTTTGGATTAGCCCTCAAGTTTGGATTAGCCCTCAAGTTTGGATTAGCCTGCAAGTTTGGATTAGCCTCAAGTTTGGATTAGCCTCAAGTTTGGATTAGCCCTCAAGTTTGGATTAGCCCTCAAGTTTATATGGGCCCTCAAGTTTGGATTAGCCCTCAAGTTTATACTGGCCCCCAAGTTTATACTGGCCCCCAAGTTTGGATTAGCCCTAAGGTGTTTGGATTAGCCCTGAAGTTTGTATTGGCGATAAGGTGTTTGGATTAGCCCTGAAGTTTGTATTGGCCCTCAAGTTTGAAATAGCCCTCAAGTTTGGATTGGCGATAAGGTGTTTGGATTAGCCCTGAAGTTTGTATTGGCCCTCAAGTTTGAAATAGCCCTCAAGTTTGGATTAGACCTCAAATTTGGATTAGCCCCAAAGTTTAGATTAGCCTGCAAGTTTGGATTAGCCTCAAGTTTGGAATAGCCCTCACGTTTGGATTAGCCCTCAAGTTTGGATTAGCCTGCAAGTTTGGATTAGCCTCAAGTTTGGAATAGCCCTCACGTTTGGATTAGCCCTCAAGTTTGGATTAGCCTGCAAGTTTGGATTAGCCTCAAGTTTGGAATAGCCCTCACGTTTGGATTAGCCCTCAAGTTTGGATTAGCCTGCAAGTTTGGATTAGCCTCAAGTTTGGAATAGCCCTCACGTTTGGATTAGCCTTCAAGTTTGGATTAGCCACAAGTTTGGAATAGCCCTCACGTTTGGATTAGCCCTCAAGTTTGGATTAGCCTGCAAGTTTGGATTAGCCTCAAGTTTGGAATAGCCCTCACGTTTGGATTAGCCCTCAAGTTTGGATTAGCCCTCAAGTTTGGATTAGCCTGCAAGTTTGGATTAGCCTCAAGTTTGGATTAGCCCTCAAGTTTGGATTAGCCCTCAAGTTTATATGGGCCCTCAAGTTTGGATTAGCCCTCAAGTTTATATGGGCCCTCAAGTTTGGATCGGGCCTCAAGTATAGATTAACTCTCAAGTTTGTATTAACCCTCAAGTTTGGATAAGCCCCAAATTTTTGATTAGCCATCAAGTTAGTATTAGCCCTCAAGTATGGTTAGCCCTCAAGTTTCTATTGGCCCTCAAGTTTGGATCGGGGCTCAAGTTTGGATCGGGGCTAAAGTACGGATTAGCTCTCAAATATTGAATAGCCCTCACGTTTGGATTAGCCCTCACGTTTGGATTCGCCTCAAGTTTGGATTCGCCTTCAAGTTTGGATTCGCCCTCAAGTTTGGATTCGCCCTCAAGTTTGGATAAGCCCTCAAGTTTGGTTTGGGCCTCAAACTTCAGATATGTGAACTTGTATGAAGACATACCCTGAGAGTTGAGCACAGCTCTCTTCAGTTTACGAGGCGTGGCAGGAACCTCCACATGAAGGACATTGAGTACAGCAACCATTTCTTCTGACGTGACCAAATCCAGCGGGGTTAGACCGCCTATAGTCTTGGCTTCCAGTACTCTCTGCCCTATAAACAACAAACACAGTATATTAATCCAACCACTCTATTGCTCTTAATAAAACTGTCAGTTTGACAAACAGGGAACCAAATTCATCAATTGCAAAAATATCGTGAGGTAAATTGATTATACCAATCATCAAAGGGAAAGGTGTTTGGGAAATTAACCAATTTGGCCTGCATCTATCAAAATGAAAGTATGAAAGCGTTAAAGTATATTGAGCGGGTGATTAAATTTTTTTACAAACGGCACTGAATGAAACTCCAGGGTGACTGATTTATTACAACTTCCGATCGTGGGTGATCAATTTCTGAGGTATTACCCAAGCTACCAAGACAATTACTGTTGATGTGTGAAATCTGTGATAGGCTAACATATCAGGTCACTCGGCAACCTACAATCCAATTTGTATGATCAGCTCTGAAAAACACTTTAGGGTATCTTTAGAATCTGATAGACAAGTTCTCAGATTTGAAATTTATCCATGACCTTGGACAAAAATTCCATTACCAAAGACGAAATTCCATGACTTTTAAGGCCTGGTAAATCACTTTTTAAGTTCCACGACTTTTAAGGATTTTCCATGATCGTACAAACTCAAGGGAAATCTTACCGCCATACTGTACCAGAGCATGCGCTACTTCCAGTCTGTTGTTGATGACGGCATCGTGAAGCGGAGTAATCAGGTCATCGTTCGTTGACAACAGATCCACTCGTTCTGCTTTGCCACCTAGAAAGAGAGAGAGAAATTCTGGCCCTTTAGTCATCAAGGTATGAACTAACACATACTGAGCTACATGAAAATTTGAAAATGGTAGGAACAATATAGAGGAAAATAGAGTAGGATGTCGCTTTCAACATGAATCTTTCAGTCATTATCATTTGAGTCTTATTCCTTTTCACACACGGGAAGCTCACGGTGGAGTTCTATTCCTTATTCAACCCAGAACCTTAGTGCAGATCCAATAGGGAATATCTACTGGACAGACTTAATGATGTTAAATTTCAGAAAAAAAAGTTCTATGCCCAGGACAAAGAAAATGCAGCACTGAAGCATATGCATGCCCCCCGCCCCCCTTCTCCTCATTTCAGGATGCAGGGTAAAAACATGACAATGCAAAGGGCCATAACTCATCAAAACTGGCAACAACTAGCCTATATCGAAGAAGCTGATAAAGGGGCATAACTCTGGGGAAGGTCATCAACATGGGTTAAATGCCTAACAGTGCACATATGCAGGATGTCAAGTATCTACCATGTAAGTTTCGAAGTTGTCCATTAAATGTAAATGGAGAAATGATATCGACAAATATATTGACAAACATAACAAGGAGCCATCCGCCCAATTCTTTGAAGAAGTGTTACAATAGTTGTTTACCTTTGCCAAAGTAGCTGTTGATGGTACGGGTGGGTCTGAACTTGAGCAACTCCATCACACAGTCTAGGTGACCTCGGTTGGAAGCCTCGTGGAGGGCACTCCACCCAGCGTTGTCTCGTACATTCACCTCAACTCCTGTAAAAGTAACAGTACTCCGAATGAATGGACAAGAGGAGACAATACCGGTGATAATGGTAGATTCTAGATCTTTGCGACCCCTATACTGTCTGCAAGGGATCCATAGGTTTACGGTAATTTCTCTAATAATTCAATCCCCCTATTTGAAGTCAATCATCTCCGATTTTGTGGACGAAATTCAATCAGGTATTGTTCCAATATCACTTTGAATACCCTCTAGAATTTTTAACTAAATAATGGATTATTTGTATAATTTTGGACCATTTTTGTCAACTTCCTGTTCTAATAAATTTGATCACTCCTCTTTGGGGTGAAATCTGACAGATAGAATTATTAGAGGATTTACTGTAATGATATCTGACACTGTTAGTCACTGTTAGTCACTGTTAGTCACTGTTAGTCTACATAGAACTACAAATGTATTGGTAATCATACAAACTCCACATCACAGTCATGACAGTAAGCAGCAAACTCCTATCTCTCACGAATCAGATTCTTGTGGCAAACCGGTGAGTAAATTGACAAGTGAGTGAGTGAATGATTTAACGTCGCTTTCAACTATATTTCAGTCATATCACGACATTGGGTCCTATTCCTTTTCACACCCGGGAACCACACGGGTGGGGTCCTATACCGTTTCACAACCGGGAACCCCACGGGTGCCTCAGTTAGTCGCCTCTTACGACAAGCTGTCTGAGGAGCGCACAACGACAGCCCAGGTCAATCCCTGGAAGCCCCACGGGGCCTAAATTGACAAAAGACGAGTACGGGAGGATTTAGGCGAGTAAACACTGCTCTCCTAAACAGATTTGTATGGCAAGCAGGAGAGCTTACTGACAGGATTGAGGTGAGCAATAAACTGATCCCTTCAAAATCATTTCTGGTGAGAAACTGGTGAGCGCAAGTTGCTCGCCTCCCATTCCAAAGCCTGGATACAATTTAATGTACGAGCTTTCAACCTTCAAGAAGGTGTCTTTATCACGTGAACAGAAAGTAATTTGAATATTGGTAACTCCCTCAGTACCAGCAGTTTTGACCATTTAAGAATGATATCAACACTGTCATGAACAAAAGTGAAACGGATAATGATCATCTATCCACTTACAAAGATGATACTCCAAGCTTTTTAACAGTATGTACAATGAAATCTGTGTATACCAGGTTCAAAATACTTATCAAATTTAAATGTAATATAGGGATCATGGACAATACCAGTATTTAGAGGTTGGTTGGTTGTCATATGCCAATGTCAGGCAATCAATGAAATTCATTTCTACCAGTACCATAAAGAGAGGGTTAATATTTACAAGCATCAGTGTATTGTAGTCTAGAAGAGGTTATATTTTAAATACGCTGTTCATGAAAAGACTTTCTAACACAGGCGTTCATAACATGTTGATGTTCTCTGAGCAATAATCTTCTATACAGCAAAACTATTAAAACATTAAAATGCTAACTGAGCAATGTAAAATTTTATAATTATTTTTCAAAGGAATATTTTGCAAAATAGCCATATTCAGTCAGAAGACCATCAATAATACAAACAAAGTTTGAAATCTCTATTGTCATGATTAAAGTCAACTGTGAGATATTACAACTTTTGAAGATTGTTAACAAACCTGTTACAAGAACAGTCCCAGGGGTGTTGGTACCAGTATACAAGATCCTCAAAATATGATACATGATCTTGACAAATCAATACTCTGGTGTTTGAATGTATCAACTACACACCTGTGAACTTCTGATATGATCTGTTAAGTTATATTCAGGATAACATTCAGGCAAATTTGAGCTTTACGGAAGAACGGACGAGGCAAAAATATGATGCCCCTTCGACTGCTGTATATTCAAAGAATAGTGCAGCCGATAGCCGATTTTGCTTTGAATTCTCGTTAAAGTAGCTCAACTGGTATTTTAAATACTTTATTTGAGGTACTGTAGCAACTTTCAATTCATATAATGAAACTGCATTGGAAAAACAGGGCCCGCTCATCAAAATGTTTACTAATTGTAAATTCCAAGGTGACGCCAATTTCGGCCAATCACAAGGCCAGGACTGGTTATTGGCATGTAGAATAGGGCTAAACTCAATTGGCTAAACAACCATAAGATGGTAGGATGATTTTGATTTTGTGTTTACCAAGCACATAATGATACATGAAATAAAAAATAGTACTTCCCCTTTATTTTGATAGTGCCAACGCATAAGTTCTTGAGGGAATTAGTGATAATTCAAGTGGTAGATCAGGGACCTTTCGGGCAACAGTCCCATTATTTCACATTTGTAGGTTCTTTTCACCATCATGCATTATTTTGGGAAGAAATAAAGGTTAAATAATGTCATAAAATTTTGCAAATCAGAAGGATTTGTGACCAGTTGAAAAAATACCTTCAGGCATTCAAAACAGTTGG
Source organism: Hanleya hanleyi (assembly GCA_036873755.1). Taxonomy (NCBI): domain Eukaryota; kingdom Metazoa; phylum Mollusca; class Polyplacophora; order Lepidopleurida; family Hanleyidae; genus Hanleya; species Hanleya hanleyi. The sequence goes on from JAVTVY010006033.1 coordinate 34,548, forward strand.
GAGAGAAGACACTAAGTCAGCCCAGGACATGAAACAGATATATTCGAAGTTCACAGTGGAAACTATGCCAGCTGACAACGTGTGTATCCGGAGATGACAAGACATGTTAAAACTAATTATCGGAACCTGGGGAAGAGGCAAGAGAGGCAATTAGATTGCTGCTATTCAGTCATACAGTCACAACCACGCAGAGATATAGACATGTGACCAAGAGCTGTTGAGTGTACTAACATATGCCACTGATAAACAGAAACAGAGCCATTTTAGCCCCAAAAAAGTCAAATAACCCAACCAATTATTCTGATAAAGACACAGTTTAAGAAAAGTAGACTGCACTATTCTATGAAATCCAAATGAGAGTTGGTCATCTTCACCTTCATTCCAATGAGATGCTTTTACCTGTAAACTGATTTGGACAGGAATGATTGCAGCAATGATACTCACCTGGTACAGACAAAAGTTCTCTTACTTTGCTCACGTTATTCTTAATGCAGGCAATGTGTAGAGGGGTCTCCCCTGAAATCATAAACATATACACTAAATCTTCTGATAATTCAATCACCCTATTAAGATTTATTCGCCATCAATTTTGCGGACAAAAATCAATCCATCATTGTAATAAATTTGATCGCCAGCTAAAATCATCATAATAAAGTAATAACGCCGGATTATTTGCATATATTTTGAACTATTTTATCAACTTCCTGTTCCAAAACTTTTGATCACCCCGTAATTTTATGGTAGGACATTTCACTACCTGTGATTGAATTATTAGAGTATTGACCATACCGGTACCTTCAAACAATGTATGACCACATGTATACGGGAATGAATTATTCAAAAGTACTTTAAGTTATGATCAGTAGAAGTGGATATTTCTTGAAAAGTCTGAAATTTATAACCCTTATGTTCACCTCCAATAATTTGATGACTTATGGTAAACCCTCTAATAATTAAATCATCCTATCAAAATTCAATCACCCCCAAATTTGGGACAGAATTCAATTGGCTGTTTTGATAAATCTGATTTCCCTTTAAAATCATTGAAATAACGAAGAAATAATGGATCTGCATGATTTTGAACCAATTTTTCAACTTCTTGTTTTTCATAAATTAGACCATCCCCTGACGTAAAAGTAGGAAATTAAACTTCCTGAGAATTATTAGATGGATTACTGTAAAAACATTTCAATAAAAATATTCTACTGATATTTCGCTCTGTTGTTCACATTTAAGCTGCTCTAGGTGAAAGAAAATATCCGTCAGCCAGTTTTTGGTTTAAAATGAGTCAGAAGGTGGTTTAAAAGTGATCGAGCTATTACCATACCAGGATTTAGACAACTTTGAAGGATTCAGACAAAACTAATAAATCATTTTTCAAAAATAACCTTGCATCTATTTATTTGACTAGGTCTATATTTTACTTTTTTTTTTATGCTACACTTGTCAACTCTAGTACCTTTGCAGTTTCTCTTGTTGACGGTGGAGATGAGTTTCCGCAGCCTGGCCTCTGACCTTTTTCCCGGACTGCCGCTAGATGTGCTAGAACCAGAAGCACTGTCAGGACTACGTCGTACCCCTCCTCCCAGTCGGGCGGACCTTTTTACACAATACAAAGATCTACACAGACGATTACGAATAGAGCTGTAGATGCCTGGTAATTCTACTGTTTGTCTCACATTTCAACAGAATGGTTTTTTCGCCAATACATGTATATTGAAGCCAATTTTTCTCAGAGCAGTGAAATTTCTCACATTATTCCTACGAATTAGGCTCTCATTTGGAAATTGTCCGGTAATGAGTGAGTCAGTCCATCCGAATCCTTTCTCCGGCAAAGTAAGGAGAACCGATTACATTAGAACCTTGATTTTTGGCATGAACGTGCATGTAAGGGACTGTTACCAGCAAGTTCTGAATTTTGATGAAAATTTGACCTACTTAGGTGACCTATAAACCTCAAAATTGGCAAAAACATGTCCTAATGCCTCCTACGACCATGGAAATGCGCTTAATTAGGTGAATGTCAGTGTGACCTCACCTAATTGGGTTCATGGTCAATGTGACCTACTTTCTGACCTAATTAGGTGACCTAGAAACCTCGAAATCAGCAAAGATAGTGCCACGGCACTGTAGCTCATCTGGCTGTAACTGGAGAAAGTAGCTGTAAGAAATGTTTACTGAAGAACAGCAATAGATGAGTTTCTAACTTGTGTTTCTAACTTGTTTCTAACTAAATGATCCATGCAGTAATTTCCTGAGATTTCCTGATAAAGTTTCATCGGAAATTCAAGATGCAGCCATATTGGATTTTCGAAATGGACCAAAAAAGGTATTTTGCACAACTGGACCACAAGGGGACCTGTGTACCCAATTTGACAAAGGTTCATGCAGTAATTTCCTGAGAATTCATGATAAAGTTTCATAGGGAAATCCAAGATGGCCACCTGATGGCCATATTGGATTTTCGAATCGAAGCAGAAAAGGTATCTTGCACAACTAGACCCCAAGGGGAACCTGCGTACCAAATTTGAGAAAGATCGATGCAGTAGTTCCTGAGAAATCGCGATAACAATGTTTCATGGGGAAATCCAAGATGGCCACCTGGTGGCCATACTGGATTTTCGAATCAGACCAAAAAAGGTATCTTGTACAACTAACCCCAAGGGGAACCTGTGTACCAAATTTGAGAAAGATGCATGCAGTACTTCCTGAGAAATCATGATAACAATGTTTTTCATGGAGAAATCCAAGATGGCCACCTGATGGCCATATTGGATTTTCGAATCGAAACAGAAAAGGCATCTTGCACAGCTAGACCCCAAGGGGAACCTGTGTACCAAATCTGAGAAAGATCCATGCAGTAGTTCCTGAGAAATCGCGATAAAGCTTCATGGGGAAATCCAAGATGGCCACCTGGTGGCCATATTGGATATTCAAATTGGACTAAGTACACATGTTGTACAACTAGACCCAAAGGGGAACTGGTGTACCAAATTTGAGAAAGATCCATGAAGTAGTTACCAAAAAATAACGATGACAAGATTTCACTGGCAAATTCAAGATGGCCGCCATATTTAAAATCGAATCGACACCGCATGAACAAATTCTTGTGTACTCATTGGGGGGAACATGCATGCCAAGTTTCAGCTTAATCGGCCAAGCGGTTTCAGAGAAGAAGATGTTTACGGACGACGCACGATGGACGACGGACAATCAGGCCATGACATTAGCCCATCGGGCCTTCGGCCCAGATGAGCTAAAAACATGTATCAATGCCTCCTACGACCATGGAAAGGACCTACGAAGTAGGGTTTGATATGATTTAAGTGTGAACCTTGACCGAAGTAGGGTTTGATATGATTTAAGTGTGAACCTTGACCTAAGGTCAAGGTTCACACTTAAATCATATCAAACCCTACTTCGTAGGTCCTGTGACGTCACACTGCCATGTTTGAACATCATGTATGCATTTATATCCTGAAATTTCATTTAAAACCAATCCGAATGTGGGTCAAATTCACCAAAACAAATTATACTCTGACAATTTTGCAGTTTCATTATGGCATCATAGAAGCCATTGCAGACATTATAACATTTCAAACTAAATGTCATCATGCTTCGAAAATAACATGCAAGGGATTGGAATTTTTCGATTCTGAATAGATTTCCTTTTAAAGTTCAGAATAAAAAGCACAAACTACATAGAGATAATGTGCGGAATTTCCTTGCTCTGAAAAATGATGTTTCTGGGAAACCCTGTTCCCTCGAAAAGTGAGACAGACACCCAACATTATCAGGTAAGGGCTGTTCCATTTAAAAAGGTATGGGAGGGGAGGAAGGCACTACATTTTTTATTCTATGGGTCATGGGAGGAAATTCCCTTCAATCCCGCCCCTCCCATACCTTTTTAAATGGAATAGCCCTAATGATCATGATACAAAATACTTGTTTATTGAGATGGGTGCAGCACACCCATACCAGGTGAAAATCATAAACTGTCAGCTCTACAGATTTCTTTTTTTCATAAATGTTTTGATTGAAAATTAATTATCTGACTGTGGAATAACAATATAATGTTTACATATAAATCTGAACCAAAAATAGACAAAGTCTACTGTCTTTGTTAAACTAGGACTGTCAGTCCAGTTAGGTATTGATGGACAGAGACAGTGATCAGTCCCCTCTGACAATTGATCTTCGACCTGCACCATTTTGAATCAAGACTGTGTTTCAGTTGACCCGTGACCTAGCATTTTCTATCTCAACAAGCAACAAGAGGATGCCAGGTCCCCTGCCAAAATGGCAGCAATATGTAAAAGCGTTGTCGGTCTCAGGGGATGTGCATGATGTTGGCAACTGCTACTTCACAGGCGCACCAAGCAGAAGGGTCTTTTCACCTCCCCAGGTTTTGAGATCAACTCAGAATGTCTGACTGAATGTTGATTGCTGTTGTAATATAGTTGTAGCATGGTGTAGCATGAAAATTATGTCACCAAAATGGCATATTATCTGCAAACCAAATTTTACCAGAATCTGAAGGCGTCCTATTGCCCAGAAACCAAATTTAGACTTTGCCACCAGGTGTCACCACTTGTAGGTGCAAGCGGGCAAAACGCAATCCCAAACGACATGGCATGGTATAGGCATATGAACTTTGAGAAGGATCTGGAGAGCGGTCCTCAAGTTATTGCCCGGAAACCAAATTTAGGTGGTGGCACCACCTGCAGGCGAAAGTGTGCGAAACACAATCCCAAGTGACATCTTATGACATATGAATACCAAATTAGAGAAGAACCTGATGAGCAGTTGTCAAATTATTGCCTGGAAACAAATTTAAAATTTTTTCACCAGGAGGCGCCACCTGTAGGCAGAAGTGGGCGAAATACAATCCCAAGGGACATCTCATTTCATGATATCTGCATACCAAATTTGAGAAGAATCCGACAAGGGTCCTCAAGTTATTGCCCAAAAACCAAATTTAGATGTTGACACCAGGTGGCGCCATCTCTAGGCGCAAGTGAGCGAAATACAATCTCAAGCGACATCTTATGTCACGGTACATTCAAACCAAATTTAAGAAGAATCTAATGGGCGGTTCTCAAGTTATCACTGGGAAACAAATTTGTGATTTTGCCACCAGGTGGCGCCACCTGTGAGTGCAAGTGAGTGAAAGGCAATCCCAAGCAACATCTCCTGGCTTGATACATGCATGCCAAATTTGAGAAGAATCCGATGAGACTTTCTCATGTTATTACCCAGAAAGGTAGGGTATTTCAAAGAAATCTGACAAAGTGTTTCTGAGTTATCGCTTGCAGCATGAAAGAATGGAATGAACCCTAGTGGCACCACCTCCGGGCAGATTTTGCTGAAACGCAACACCATCCGACGTTTTGACGCAAGGAATGCATTTGCCAAATTTCGGAGGAATGCGACAAATCGTTTGGAAGTTATTGCTTGTGAAGGATTTGAAAGGACATCCACGGACATGCACAGAAGATTGGAACAAGACCCAGTGGCACCACCTACAGGCGGATCTTGCTGAAAAGCAATACCAACCGACATCTTGTGATAAAGAATGCAGATGCCAAATTTCGGAGGAATCCGACAAAGCATTTGGGAGTTATCACTTGCGAAGTATTTGAGAATCAGTTGTGAAATATCTGAGAATACATCCATGGACATCCACACAAGATTGGAACATAAGGCATTGGCGCCACCTTCAGGCGGATCTTGCTGTAACACAATACCAACCGATAACTTGTCGCAAACATACACGGAAATCCACCGACACAAAGAAGCAAGAACCATTTTCAAGTCCCCGGAAGCATTGGAGACAAAAATCAGCCGGTTGGCATGACAACTGGCAGGATTATCCTGTTGTTGGTCCAACATCAGGTAGGTGCAATAATATAGGGTGTTTCTGTTTCTGCACTATTGATGTTATGTCTATCAGAGATATCATCTTCATGCATCAAGTCAATTTCTACACACAATTCTTCAAAGTTCAAATATTAGTACAGTTCATCACTTGGTGCTCAAAGGACAGTTGCAAGTCTACTGTATTTAAGCCAAATTGTGTCATAGGGTGTGCTTCACTGGTTGACCTAATATACCAAACATTAAGCAAATAAAAAGATGAATGAGATGTCACCAACCTTCTGATACCATCCGGGACATCCTCAATTAATATGGGTTTAGAGACCTCTTCCTTGATCACCTTGAAGTGTTTGGTATTATCCATCTTAGCAGGAGAACCAGCTCGCAGGAGAGGGGGCAATAAGTACATGTCAGAGGTCACCTGTAACCAAGGAAACCATCAAGGGAAAAATGATTACTTCCACTTCATTTCACTGCAATAATGATGTCATGTAGGCTCACTATCTCATTACTATTCAATTATTATTTGTGCTATCTGGTGTCCGGCGACAAACAAAGGCAAAGCAGGATGATGTTATGCTTCCACAGAGACGACTTCTATTCCATTGACATGGGCATGATACGACCTAGTGCATTCGGAGACGTCACTGAACACGGCCATCACATGTCATGTTCTGGATACTGAGTCTAGATGCTGTAATAATTTAT
>JAVTVY010006034.1:0-41806 GCA_036873755.1 Hanleya hanleyi
AAGCCGGTGCTAAGGGCCGTGTTGTATCTAATACTGGTCAAGCCGGTGCTAAGGGACGTGTTGTATATAATACTGGTCAAGCCGGTGCTAAGGGCCGTGTTGTATCTAATACTGCTCAAGCCGGTGCTAAGGGCCGTGTTGTATATAATACTGGTCAAGTCGGTGCTAAGGGCCGTGTTGTATCTAATACTGCTCAAACCGGTGCTAAGGGCCGTGTTGTATATAATACTGGTCAAGCCGGTGCTAAGGGCCGTGTTGTATCTAATACTGCTCAAGCCGGTGCTAAGGGCCGTGTTGTATCTAATACTGCTCAAGCCGGTGCTAAGGGCCGTGTTGTATCTAATACTGCTCAAGCCGGTGCTAAGGGCCGTGTTGTATCTAATACTGCTCAAGCCGGTGCTAAGGGCCGTGTTGTATCTAATACTGGTCAAGCCGGTGCTAAGGGCCGTGTTGTATATAATACTGGTCAAGCCGGTGCTAAGGGCCGTGTTGTATATAATACTGGTCAAGCCGGTACTAAGGGCTGTAGGGTCATATTCAAGTTGTTCACATGAACAGCTACAATAAAAGCCTGGCTAAGATACACCCCCCAGGATCACTTTGGATTTTTATGATGTTTCTAGAAATATGCAGTCAGTATATTTATCTGTGGGATCGTATGACTTCTTGTCAGTACGCCGGCATCGTTTTCCACCACTCTTTTAACGTTGCCTTTGTTGACCGCAGTTGACCACTTCTCTCTTGCAGGAAACTAGCCTATGTTTATGTATACTATGAGTACTGTTTGTTTATTTTGAATTCGGCGCCCATGTTGTTATATGGGATAGGTCTTCGGATTGTGGACGCGGAAATTCTTTAATGGACGACGGCTGAATTTTGAATGACGGGACTAGACGCTTGTATTTATTATTGTCACAATCCATCAACAATACACTCCAAGTTAAAGGCTAATCGGTTTAGAGGTCTGAGGGAAGAGAAGCTCTTGTAAAAATATCATTGTTACAGCATCCAAGATACCTGTCAAACCGTGTTACAGCATCCAAGATACCTGTCAAACTGTTCAATCTAACAAAAAAACTGATTTTGATGCCTAAACCTTCCCCAGCGTCAGCGTATGTCATTTCCATGTGGTTGACCAACTTTTCATTTTACGACAGACTCGGCATTTCGATTCTCCATAATATAGATAGTTGTAATATAGATAGTTGTCAGTTCAAAATAAACTGGAGCGCCACTTTCAAAACTGCAACGCGCACGTCCATGTCAGCAACATCCGCACAGCTCATCGAGAGCAAGCAAGGCAGCGTTGTCTGCGATCATGATTTTTTACCTTCAGGATTTGCTAATGGAAATAGGTAAGTTAACCTGTGTAAAGCATCTCTCTATCGCCACGATCAGTTGAATGAAACACATGGTATGGAAATGAAGTGAAAGCATGTACATGCTGTGAGCAGGCAGCCATCCATTCTTGGGTTAATTGTAGCCTTCATGTTCACACCTCAACCTTGGGAAAGCAAATAATTCTATGTCGTTAGTCATCTTAATACAGCCAGTTTTTCATCAAATGGGAATTCGGAAGAGATCAAAACAAAACAAATGGTTTCAAAATTCTCGATCAATTTTCTCGCTTTTTTTAACAATCAGTTATAATTATTTTCTGCTGATCGAGAGAATGTCGAGAAATTTTCGCGAAATCATCGAGAAGCGAATGAATACAATTACGTCATACACATGGTAACAGACGTTTACGCCATACTAAAGTATGTGGCTATGTTAAATTCAGTTGTGGCTGCCTCTTTAACAAAGCAATAATATACCTACCATGTTCGTCGCGATGTTTAAAGCATTGAATATCACATTTTCACTTATGCTGCAAGATTAATGAATATACATGCACATTGTAAGCCGTTGATGATCCGACCGCCGACAGACATATTATACTTTGCATTCACAAAGGTTCCATCTATAATAACATATATATTTCAGGGATACACTTTTGCGAATTTATGTATCATGGGTTTATCAGTGGGGCCGAGAATATGTACGGGATATTTGAGTCTACAGTGAACCAGAACCACTTTCCAATGAGTAAACTGACTCCTTATTCTGCTGGTATATGTCATTGTATTTTTCGCCACTGAGAACAATTCTCGAAGGTTTCCAGACTGATACGAGATATCGTTTTTCTTCAGAAATGGTTTTCGTGAATACAAAAGGTGAAGGAAAACCCACGGCGCGGTTTTTCTGATAAAAATTTCGTCTTTGAAATTCTCGAGATGGAGAAAAAATCACAAATTTCTGGGTTTCGTCGTCCATATCAATATATGTACATGTGTGTGTGTGTGAAATAGAATAGAGTTGCTATGAATTGCGTTGAACCAAAACCATGATCAAATTACATGAAAAGTCTTTGGAACTTATGACTGAAAGGCCTTGTTCATGTACTTGCAGACCTGGAGCATTCTCAGTATGTTTCAAATTTACAAGACAATATTGGAAATAGCATCCAGGTTGATGTGGATGTTGTCTTCCTTATTATTGAAAGCATCCATATCCCGATCAAGTATGCCAAGTTATGCACCGATCAATTCCATATTTTGAAACATTTCATTTTTTTTATAAATACAAGATGGACTCCGCAGATTTTAACCCATTAGAGTCTTTGGGGGTATGCACCAGTTCTAATTTGTCCCAATCACGTTTTCTACTTCACTGGTCCAGCGGTATTGATATAATGGAATGTGCAATATCTGGTGAAACAAAAAGCATAAAAGGAGGTTTCCAACCATTGGCTTGGAACCCTAACAAATAAGTATTTTATATAAGTAAATATTTTTCATTTCCTTCTATACCATTACTAACGCCGATAATGTTACACTGACATAAGAGGCAAAGGCTCCGATATGACAGTCACGTTCCGTAGATGTGGCTGAATTTTATTTTAAGTGGCATTCTAGACGCAGAGAAACTAAACAATTTCGTTCCGGTTTAACGAAACTGCATGGACGTCAGTCTGGTGTAGATGTTTTCAACGAATACATTCCAAAGTCTTCGATTACCATGAGCGAACATATCTACACTACAGGAAATGCCATTTAACAAACGAAGATCTAAGTTCCGGCTAAAGTCAGTGTTACTTATTCGAAAAATATGTAGACCGTGTCAACGTATGTCTGTTAACTACTTGAATCGACTTAGCTAGGAGGCGTTATAATGATGTGTCACGTTATTTCATGCCACATGTCATGTTGTTCTCATGCTTAATATTAACCACTGGCGTATGTTTAATTCTCTCTCCGAATGAGATTTCAGTAATTGGGGATAGCAACCCAATAGAACATGGTTCATACACAGCCGCTTCTTATTTAAATTTGAGTGATATTTTATGGGAAGTCTGACGGCGCTATCGAGATATAGATAGAGACAACGGCATCATCATTGCTTGTTTGTGAATATAGAATTCACCGAAAACTTCACTTGAATCGAGCTTGAGAAGTCGTTATATCCTTCACAAATTTTCTTTCAGCTTTGTGTTTCATCCCTCAACAGCGACAAGATCATTAAACGGCAGATATATTTGAAATTTCATGACCGATATAGGCTATACCCATGGAAGGCTGTTTCACTATCATTCAAGGAGACCGTAAATCAACCATTGTTTTACCGAGGATCCATCCGGATTGTGGTTATTGTTGCTGCTAAGATTTTCTGAAAAATATCTTCAACAGAAGCACCACGAAGTGAGCACTTGTGTTTAATAATATCGAAAACATAAAGAGATAAGTTATATTTAACATTTAGTCAGATTTGTTCTCCACTCAGTCCAGGATGTTTGTAGTTCCTCGCTCATCTCTTTCAATTCGCGGGAAGTAATGGTTCTTTATTTCTTGCAAGATTATGTAAACACACAGAGTGCTTTGTACATATCGCTAACTCGTTTTTGTTGTATTCCTCATCGATCTCGAGTTTTTCCATGTTGTGAGATTACCGTCTCGAGTAACGTCTCTACTTACATCTCTTATGTCATCATTGTATCTATAGTGTATGACTCTTAAATCGATGCTAGCATAAAAATGCTGAAATTAATATTTTACACATAGCGCCGACGCCATTCGAGGCTTCTAAAGGAGTTAATGAGGCCGATCGGATATATCCACAACTTGATATTGATAGGGAGCATTGAACGCCTCTGGGAAATCTCTAGTGTTACATTCAAAATCCAATTAGCAGTTGTAAAGCCTAACCATCTTCCTTTTTACCGCGTCATGTCGTGGTTGGATTGATGTTATTTGGGTCGAACCTAAAACTGATTCACGACTCTATAAAATAGTCCGAATCAGATTGTACCTTCATCCTAGACGATGATCTGAGACTGTTACTGTCATCGCCGAAACTCATTGGTGGCTTTGCGCACCTGACTTGTATTCATCACCTGTCATTTCAAACACATGTAGCCGTGTGTGCACAGACAATCTTCAGCACAGATTCTAATAAAGTTCATATTGGGTTAAATTCGGTTTTGCATGAATAATCTAATATTTGCTGCAATGCAATGGCATGTACGGTGCTGGAAAATTTTACATTCCATTTGCATATGACTAAATTTTTTAAAACGGCAACCATCTCAGCTTAATCGAAATAGGACAATATCAGTACACTCGAAGGAATATTAACCGAGTGACCCTCACTGATAAATGCTTAGATGAAACAGAGTGATTTACGTGTTATCTGAAAATTCCACACATGTGTGCATTTTGATCAAAAATAATTGTGGTTCTTCTCCAGTTTTCTATTATTTATAAGTTAATATGAGACGAGGGTCTTCATATTGATGAGCGCCTAGGTCATGAATAAACTTCAATCAACAACTTATATGTTGTGTGTCAGTCTCCACCTCAAATTACAAGCGTCTAGTCCGTCATCCATAATTCAGCCGTCGTCCATTAGAGAATATCCGCGTCCATAATCCAAAGACCTATTCCATATTCCATATAACAGTATTAGCACCAAATTCAAAAAGACAATCATAGTATACATAAACATAGGCTTGTTTCCTGCAAGAGAGAAGCGGTCAACAGTTTCAATGATGCCGGCAAGACATCATGATGTTCCAAAAATATCAAATCCGTATCGCTGATCAGTATTCTTAATCCATAATTCGTTGTAAAGTCGTCATCTAAAGAATGATGTCTCTCAGCCACGCTTTGATTGTGACTGTTCATATGAGTACCATGAGGATCTTGAAGTACATGGGTTCATACGGCCCCTAGCCCCGGGTTAAGCGGAATTAGACACAAGTTACGAAACGTAGCGCCATAGATCTTGCACGCTACGTTCGTATTTTTTTTATCAGCATGCGATATGTATCCCCAAATTTGAGAAACTTTGAGTGAAGGCGTTTGGTGGAATAGCCCTGTTTTATAAGTTTCTGTAACAATGTTTTGTGACGTTGATTAAAATCGTCACATTTAACACAGGATCTAGCAAATGCTACTAGGCGAGATATGTATACGCCATCTGCAGGTCCCACTGGAATATTACTATCCAGAAAGGGATAGTTTACGATGTCGAAATTGTAATCGTCTCTTTTGTCATAAAGTCGACGAGAGAGAATGCCCGCTTCATTTTCATAGAGATATAGATCTAAATATGATGTGCCTGTAGGGCTGTCTGTAGTTTCCTTCAAATCCAGTGAAGGTGGATATATATCCTTCACTGCGTCATTTATATAGCGATTATCCACAGCGAGAAGATCGTCTATATAGCGGTTGGTGAATGAGAAGGAACGGGCTTTGAATGCATCGGTTTTTGAAAGCCTGCATATAGTCATATTCATAAGAGAACAGATACAGGTCAGCCAAAGGGGTTGCACAATTAGTACCCATTGGAAGGGTTGCACAATTAGTACCCATTGGAATACCTATATGCTGCTGATATATTGTGTTGCCAAATTTCACATAAATATTTTTAATGAGAAATTCAAGCAACTCTATAAACAAAGAAACATCCCATGAATGATATCTCTTGTATGTAGTAGAGCTAAAGAATGCTTTATGGCTTCCGACATTAATATATCTACGATCAGTTTTCTTGAACACAGATACTATTAATGAACTTAGACGGTCAATACGGTCCTGATGAGGGATTGTAGTATAGAGAGTCGAGAAATCTTATGTGGATACATGTCTGTACGGTATGTGACCTTTAGCATCAAGTTCTTCCGTAAGACATTTTGAGTTTTTCAATATCCACATACATTCAACGCCAGAGTTCTTAGAAATAGTGGCGCAATACCTTTCCCAAAATGCTTTTGCCTCCTGAACGGCCCTCGTCAATAGGGTTGAAAGAAGCTTGGTGGTGCAGCTTCTAGAACCAGCTATGAATCTAGCTTTGTATGGTGATTTATGCATTATGCATAGATTGTTCCAACAATGGCTGTTTATCAAAGAGCAAATGTCATTTTCAACATTCATTATTCAGCCATCGTACATAAAAGAAAAATCGACCATAGAGGTCCATGTCCCCCGCTAGCAGCACCAGTTATGGTGGATTACATCCACCATAACTGGCGCTGCTGCTGCGGGGGCCATGGACCTCTATGGTCGATTTTTTTTTTGGTCGATGATATCTCATATCATTGATGAAGAGTATGATTTGAAAATGGAGATATCGTTGATGAGCTTAACATAATCTAATACAGCGGATGGCACCCATATTGGATTATGCACATCCATAAAACATAATAAATGACTATCCTCTCACCAAGGTCAAAGGACTCCCCAAGTTTGAAGTAGATCAGTTGAATCGTACTCCAGCTATTGTCCGGACAAGATCAAACTGCTTAAAATCCAATGAAATCCAGTATGGCTGATGGTGGCCATATTGGATTAAGCACGTCCTTGAAAAACAATCCTAATCCTCCTCTCAACAATGTCAAGGCACTCCCCAGGTATGAAGTAGATGGTTGAATCGTTCTCGAGTTATTGTCCGGACAAGATCCAACTGCTTATAATCCAATATGGCCGACGGCGGCCATATTAGATTACGAACATTGCTGAAAAACAATCCCAACCGTCCTCTCACCAATGTCAAGGCACACCCCAAATTTGAAGTTGATCGATTAAATCGTTCACGAGTTATTGTCCGGACAAGAAAATCTAAGATCCAACTGCTTATAATCCGATATGGCTGACGGCGGCCATATTGGATTATGCACATTGCTGAAAAAAAAATCCCAACCGTCCTCTCACCGACGTCAAGGCACACCCCAAGTTTGAAGTAGATCAGTTGAATCGTACTCCAGTTATTTTCCGGACAGGATCAAACTGCTTAAAATCCAATGAAATCCAGTATGGCTGATGGTGGCCATATTGTTGGATTAAGCACGTCCTTGAAAAACAATCCTAATCCTCCTCTCAACAATGTCAAGGCACTCCCCACATATGAAGTAGATCGGTTGAATCGTTCTCGAGTTATTGTCCGGACAAGATCCAACTGCTTATAATCCAATATGGCTGACGGCGGCCATATTAGATTACGCACATTGCTGAAAAACAATCCCAACCGTCCTCTCACCAATGTCAAGGCACACCCCAAGTTTGAAGTTGATCGGTTAAATCGTTCACGAGTTATTGTCCGGACAAGAAAATCTAAGATCCAACTGCTTATAATCCAATATGGCTGATGGCGGCCATATTAGATTACGCACATTGCTGAAAAACAATCCCAACCGTCCTCTCACCAATGTCAAGGCACACCCCAAGTTTGAAGTTGATCGGTTAAATCGTTCACGAGTTATTGTCCGGACAAGAAAATCTAAGATCGAACTGCTTATAATCCAAAATGGCTGACGGCGGCCATATTGGATTACGCACATTGCTGAAAAACAATCCCAACCGTCCTCTCACCAATGTCAAGGCACACCCCAAGTCTGAAGTTGATCGGGTAAATTGTTCACGAGTTCTTGTCCGGACAAGAAAATCTAAGATCCAGCTGCTTATAATCCAAAATGGCTGACGGCGGCCATATTGGATTACGCACATTGCTGAAAAACAATCCCAACCGTCCTCTCGCCAATGCCAAGGCACACCCCAAGTTTGAAGTTGATCGATTGAATCGTTCACGAGTTATTGTCCGGACAAGAAAATCTTACGGAATTACGGAACTACGGAATTACGGAATCACGGAATTACGGAATAACGGAATTACGGACACCGGTGTTTCTAAGTCCCCCCCCCCCCCTACTAAGTAGCGGGGGACAATTACCGCGTCAATATATGGGAAGGTTGTTTTCGTATGACATTTAGCACCAATTCCAAATGTGTATGAAATAAAAAATAATAAAAACGAAAGATGGTTTTCCACCAGAGAGAAGCTGTCAACAGTTTTCAGTGATGTCTGCAAAACATTTTGATGTTCTTTATATACAATCCTCAATTTTATTGACTAGCGGTGTTTGTAAAACAATGGAACGCATGATAAATAATCGCCCTGTTTGATACATTGAAACTGAAATGAAACTTACTGATATTCAAGCTGGTTTCCGTAAAAATAAAAGTACCATTGACCATTTAGTTAGATTAGATTCCTAGTTAGATTAGTCAAGAATGCTTTCGCAAAGAATGAACAGGTGGTTTTTATTTATTTAGAAAAAGCCTAATATATTACTTGGAAATACGGAGTTTTAAAAGACCTTCATACTGCGGGATTAAAAGATCGTTTACCCATTTTTATATTCAACTTTCTGAATGATGGACAGTTTCGAGTTTGGTTGGGTACAGCCATGTCTGATCATTTCGATCAAGACAAAGGTGTCCAACAAGGTAGTATTTCTTCTACTATTCTGTTTAGTATCAAGATCAACAGCATAGGTGCACTTTTTAAGAAATCAATTGATGGTTCACTGTTTGTAGATGATTTCAACATATTGTGTAGTGGGAAAAGTACACATAATACTCAGAGAACATTACAACTGTGTCAATTACATAGAATTCAGAAATGGTGTGTAGAAAATGGTTTCAAGTTCTCCAGATCTAAGACAAATTGTATAGATTTGTAGAAAGTATTTCCAGCACGAAAATCCAGTACTTACTTTAGATGGTACTGAAATCAAAGTAGTAAAAGAAGTCAAATTCTTAGGAATATTGTCTGATCACCGATTAACGTTCTTATTGCATATAAATTGCTTGGAAGCTAAGCGCACGAAAGCTCTTGATTTGTTAAAGGTAGTTGCCAGCTATCGGTGGGGAGGAGATCGTCAGACGCTTCTCCATTTATATCGATCACTTGTTCGTTCTAAGCTTGATTATGGCTCTGTTGTTTACAACAGTGCAAGCAATCTAAACTTGGCAAAGCTAGATCCTATTCTCCATCAAGGAGTAAGACTTTCCCTCGGAGCTTTCAGAACATCATATAAAGAAAGCTTATATGTCGAAGCAGATGAATCTCCTTTAAAACTTCGAAAAATTAAACTATCACTGCAATATATCACAAATTGCGATCTAATCTCTCAACCCCCAATACGTGGATTTGTTTTGAAGAAACCCTCCATTATTCCACCTCTTGGAATTCGTATGAAACCACACATTGTAGCAGCTGGTATTAAGCTTAGTCAAATTTTACCTAACAGGCTCCTGCCAGTTTCACCATCGCAGTTAGCCAGACCAGAGCTAGATATTACAAGGACATAATATAAGAATGCAGACACGAGCCATCTCATATATACATACGAATTCAGTCTATTGTTTAGACTGTTTATACAGATGATTCCAAAGATGACGATAGAGTAGCGTGTGCTACTATCTTTAGTTTCAAAACTAAAACATGTCGACTTCCTGGTAAAAGTTCGATTTTCACTGCCGAAGCCAAAGCTCTATTGTCAGTTTTAGAATGGCGCACCCCTGTTGGCTGACCTTTTTGTCTTATGAATACGACTATATGCAGGCCCTTTAAAAAAACCCGATCAATTCTAAGCCCGTTTCTTCTCATTTTCAAACGCTATATAGACGATCCTCTCGCTGTGGATAATCGCTATATAAACGACGCAGTGAAGGATATATGACCACCTTCATTGGATTTGAAGGAAACTACAGATAGCCCTACCGGCACATCATATTTAGGCCCATATCTCTATCTCTCTCGTCGAATTCATGACAAAAGAGATGATTACAATTTCGACATCGTAAACTATCCCTCTCTGGAGAGTAATATTCCAGTGTGACCTGCATATGGCGTATACATATTTCGCCTAGTAGCATTTGCTAGATCCTGTTTTAAATGTGACGAATTTAATCAGCGTCACAAAACATTGTTGCAGAAATTTATAAAACAGTGCTATACCACTAAGCGCCTCCACTCAAAGTTTCTCAAATTTGGCGATTCATATCGCATACTGATAGCAAAATACGAGCGTAGCGTGCGAAGGTCTATGGCGTTACTTTTCGTAACTTGTGTCTAATTCCGCTCAACCCGCGGCTAGGGCCGTATGAACCTTTGTATTCCAAGATCATCGTAGTGTTCATACGAACAGTCACAATCAAATCGTGACTGAGATACATCATACTCTAGATGACGACTTCACAACGAATATCATGGGTTAAGAATACTGATCAGCGATACGGATTTGATATTTCTGAAACTTTATGATGTTTTGCTGGCATCGTTGAAAACTTGACCGCTTCTGTCTTGCAGGAAATTAGTTTTATGTATATGATTTATCTTTTTAAGATGGAGCTAATGTTATTATATGAATTAGATCTTTGGATTATGGCCGCGGAAATTCTTTAATTGGAGACGGCTGAATATTGAATGACGGACTAGACGCTTGTATTGGAATGGTTATCTTTTGACAATATCTGCATATAGGCGTATCCATACATACGAGAGCAGATATAGGTCATATAGGCGTATTCATACATACGAGAGCAGATATAGGTCATATAGGCGTATTCATACATACGAGAGTAGATATAGGTCATATAGGCGTATTCATACATACGAGAGCAGATATAGGTCATATAGGTGTATTCATACATACGAGAGCAGATATAGGTCATATAGGCGTATTCATACATACGAGAGCAGATATAGGTCATATAGGCGTATTCATACATACGAGAGCAGATATAGGTCATATAGGCGTATTCATACATACGAGAGCAGATATAGGTCATATAGGCGTATTCATACATACGAGAGCAGATATAGGTCTGGCAAAAGTGATTCACTGGTTGAACCATTGGGATAACAATGCAATGCTGGTATATGGTATTGCCGAATTTCTCATAGGTATTGTTAATGAGAATTCCAAGCCATCCAATAACAAAGAAACGTTCCAAAAATGATATGTTGAAGAAGAATATAGTATAGAGTCGGGAAAGCTCAAGTAGGTACATGTCTATATATGTGTGTTCTTTGCCATTAAGGTTTAGCGCAATATCGATTGACCTTGATAGACGTATTCCATACGTTGGTATATCTGTGTGAAGTAAGGACGTCCGACCCATACGTTGGTATATCTGTGTGAAGTAAGGACGTCCGACCCATACGTTGGTATATCTGTGTGAAGTAAGGACGTCCGACCCATACGTTGGTATATCTGTGTGAAGTAAGGACGTCCGACCCATACGTTGGTATATCTGTGTGAAGTAAGGACGTCCGACCCATACGTTGGTATATCTGTGTGAAGTAAGGACGTCCGACCCATACGTTGGTATATCTGTGTGAAGTAAGGACGTCCGACCCATACGTTGGTATATCTATGTGAAGTAAGGACGTCCGACCCATACGTTGGTATATCTGTGTGAAGTAAGGACGTCCGACCCATACGTTGGTATATCTGTGTGAAGTAAGGACGTCCGACCCATACGTTGGTATATCTGTGTGAAGTAAGGACGTCCGACCCATACGTTGGTATATCTGTGTGAAGTAAGGACGTCCGACCCATACATTGGTATATCTGTGTGAAGTAAGGACGTCCGACCCATACTTTGGTATATCTGTGTGAAGTAAGGACGTCCGACCCATACGTTGGTATATCTGTGTGAAGTAAGGACGTCCGACCCATACGTTGGTATATCTGTGTGAAGTAAGGACGTCCGACTCGACATTCAGTATTCAGTCGTCATCCACAAAAGTATTTCCGCGTCAATAATCGAAAGATCTGTTATGGTACAGAGCACCTATATTATACATACTTAAACTAAAAATGAAGAGAAAATGAAAAACCGTCGTCAATTTTCAATGATGACAACGATACATGCTGCTTTATGTCAAGTATTCTTTAATTCGAACGAATTTCCAAATGTAGTTAACGGACTTGATTCAATTTTAGTTTTTTGTTTCTGCAAAATCCAAATCGGAAATTAAAAATGGAACGTATTTTTTTATTTTGAAGTTTTGGAAATCCGAATTCGAAAAACTCTAGGTATCCATAAAGAGAAACTGTAAACCTGGAATTAGGACTGAAATAAGAGAAACCAGAGTGAAAGAGCTACATTTGTAGATACATGTATATGACCTACGAAAAGGGTGCTATCAGACCCCTTGGTGTTGATTGCTAGCCATTCTGCCTGTGTACTGCAGATGCGCCTCTCAGAATAATCCTATACTGCATAGGGCCACAAATGATCCACTGCAAATTTAGTGAACAGTTTGTGTAGAGACACTTCAAATCAGTGAGGGATTCCACGAAAGCATATTGTACATTTACAAACGATCACCAAATTTTTCTGGCAGAACGCTGACTGTCCCCTGAACTTGGGGTTAATGAACCATCAGAGAGTATAATATTACAGATAGTTATAAACAACATCAATTATCATGCTGGAATTAAAACAACAGTGAAAAGCAAATTAAATTAAAAATATCGCTCCAATTTATAAAGGCCCCTAGTTATATTTACAATTCACAGACTCAAAATTCGTGAGTTCATAGTCTCTGACATAGCCGTCGTCAGTGGATTGCGTTTCTTTTATGGTTTGGCAAACATCAACGCCGTTTTTTTCCTTCATTGATAGTGATACGAACAGCTGAAAGAGACCATATCTGTATGAAAGCCAAAACATATTAATTTCTATCACCATAGTGAGATGTACAGGGGCATACTTTTATGAAAAGACTTTCAAACATTTTATTGTGCTTCTTCCAACTATGACAACTGCTTCAGGAAGAGCTGCTTGTTTATTTAGTATTGACCGTAAATACAAGCGTCTAGATCGTTCATTAAGGTGTTTCCACGTCCATAATCCAAAGACCAACTTTATATAATAGCATTAGCACCGAATCAAAGAATAAATCAGAGTAAACATAAAATAGGCTAGTTTCCTTCAAGAGAGAAGCGATCAACAATTTTTACTGATGCCGGCAAGACATCATGATGTTACAAGAATATCAAATCCGTATCGTATCAGTATTGTTAATCCATATCTTTTGGGTTGTAAAGTCGTTATCTAGAGAATGATGTATCTCAGTCACGCTTTCATTGCGATTGTTCATATGGACACTATGAGGATCTTGTAATACATGGGTTCATACGGCCCCTAGCTCCGGGATAAACGAAATTATACACAAATTACGAAACGTAACGCCATAGATCTTGCAGGTTACGTTCGTATTTTGCTATAAGTATGTGATATGTATTGCCAATTTTGAAAAAAACTTTGTTTGGAGGCGCTTGGTGAAATAGCCCTGTTTCTGCAATAATGTTTTGTGACGTTGAGTAAATTCACATTTTGCACAGGATCTTGCAAATGCAACTAAGCGAGATATGTATACGCCATAGGTAGGTCTCACTGGAATACTACTATCTAGATAGGGATAGTTTACGATGTCGAAATTGTAATCTTCTCTGTTTGTCGTAAATTCCACGAGAGAGAAGGCTCGCTTCATTTTTATATAGATATATGTCTAAACATGAAGTGCCGTTAGGGCCATCTGTAGTATATAGGTATTCCAATGGGTACTAATTGTGCACCCCTGTTGGCTGACCTGTATCTGTTCTCTTATGAATATGACTATATGCAGGCGCTTTCAAAAACCGATCCATTCAAAGCCCGTTCCTTCTCATTCACCAAACGCTATATAGACGATCTTCTCGCTGTGGATAATCGCTATATAAATGACGCAGCGAAGGATATATATCCACCTTCACTGGATTTGAAGGAAACTACAGATAGCCCTACAGGCACATCTTATTTAGATCTCTATCTCTATAAAAATGAAGCGGGCATTCTCTCTCGTCGACTTTATGACAAAAGAGATGATTACAATTTCGACATCGTAAACTATCCCTTTCTGGATAGTAATATTCCAGTGGGACCTGCATATGGCGTATACATATCTCGCTTAGTAGCATTTGCTAGATCCTGTGTTAGATGTGATGATTTTAATCAACGTCACAAAACATTGTTGCAGAAACTTATAAAACAGGGCTATTCCACCAAGCGCCTCCACTCAAAGTTTCTCAAATTTGGCGATACATATCGCATGCTGATAGCAAAATACGAACGTAGCGTGCAAGATCTATGGCGCTACGTTTCGTAACTTGTGTCTAATTCCGCTTAACCCGGGGCTAGGGGCCGTATGAACCCATGTACTTCAAGATCCTCATGGTACTCATATGAACAGTCACAATCAAAGCGTGACTGAGATACATCATTCTTTAGATGACGACTTTACAACGAATATTATGGATTAAGAATACTGATCAGCGATACGGATTTGATATTTTTGGAACATCATGATGTCTTGCCGGCATCATTGAAAACTGTTGACCGCTTCTCTCTTGCAGGAAACAAGCCTATGTTTATGTATACTATGATTGTCTTTTTGAATTTGGTGCTAATACTGTTATATGGAATATGGAATAGGTCTTTGGATTATGGACGCGGATATTCTCTAATGGACGACGGCTGGATTATGAATGACGGAATAGACGCTTGTAATTCATTCAAACCCAGTGAAGATGGATATATATCCTTCACTGTGTCATGTATATAGCGATTATCTACATTGAGAAGATCGTCTATATAACGTTTGGTGAACGAGAAGGAACGGGCTTTGAAAGGATCTGTTTTTGAAAGCACCTGCATGTGATCGTATTCATGAGAGAACATATTTAGGTCAGCCAAAAGGGGTGCACAGTTAGTGCACATATACCTATATATACCCATATGCCGTTGACATATTGTTTTGCCAAATTTCACATAGATATTATTAATGAGAAATTCAAGCAACACAAACATCACAGGAATGATACCCTTGTATGTAGTAGAGCTAAAGAATACTTTATGACTTCTGATATTAATATATCGGCGATCCGTTTTCCTTAACATCGATACTATTAACGAATTAAGACGGTACGTAAAGACCTGATGAGGAATTGTAGTACAGAGAGTCGAGAAATCCCATGTGGATACATGTGTGTACAGTATTTGTCCTTTCGTATCAAGTTCTTTAGTAAGACATTTCGAGTTTTTGAATATCCACATGCATTCAATGCCCGAGTTTTTAGAAATAGTGGGGAAATACCTTTCCAAAAATGCTTTTTCTTTCTAAAAGGCCCTCATCAATAGGACTGAAAGAAGCTTGCAGCTTCGAGAACCAGCTAATGAATCGGGATTTGTATGATGATTTATGCAGTTCAGTACACTTTCGATATATCGTTATGAGTGGCTGGAAGACAAACTCCCCTTTCATTGAGAAACGTTTTAGGGGCCGTATGAACCCATGTACTTCAAGATCCTCATGGTGCTCATATGAACAGTCACAATCAAGGCGTGACTGAGATACACCATTCTCTAGATAACGACTTTAGAACGATTATTATGGATTAAGAATACTGATCAGCGATACGGATTTTATATTTTTGGAACATCATGATGTCTTGTCGGCATCATTGAAAACTGATGACCGCTTCTCTCTTGCAGGAAACTAGCCTATGTTTATGTATACTATGATTGTCTTTTTGAATTTGGTGCTAATACTGTTATATGGATATGGAATAGGTCTTTGGATTGTGGACGCGGATATTCTTTAATGGACGACGGCTGAATTATGAATGACGGACTAGACGCTTGTAGTGTGATTGTTAAATAAATCTTCCAGAGTGGCTAAATATATCTCCCAGAGTATCTGCAAGAAAAACTGTAGCTATGTATCAAGATCAAGCTCGTAGGTGCAGTAATAAATAAGGCACCACAGTCGTTGAATAGCCGGGCATTGCGATTCGAGAGGCAAGGGGTCTGAAAAAGTATAAAAGACACACACACACAGTATGCCTTAAAACAACAGAATACCTCAAAAAAATCCTTGTAATCAATTCTACCTGTGATATTAATTGTGTGCTCTGTGTCCGTTTCGTGTTTGCCCAATTAACTTTTCGTGGATGGCGAAATAAACTTCCTTCTCTCGTCGTAGTGGTTGCACGCCATGTTTGCCTTTCTTTTTGGGTCATGTCTGGTACACAGGTAGGGGTTCCTTTTGCAGTGGATGATACCGGTACTGATATTGGTTGTGGCCCCGTTGTGGAAGGATAATTGCCACTTGATACATCATCTCCTTCTACTGAATAGATGCTCATGTATCTCATGGAAGATGTATCAAGTGTCAAGTGTTATTTGTTTGACAAAAAATGACTTTTGACTTTCATCCTAAAGATACATTCCCTCGGAATTTATCTGAGAAGAAAAATAGAGAGTCCTATTCACACAAAGCTGCTACAGAGAAAGAAATCGCCATAATAATTCGATCACTGGAAGATGCTGTAGGTGGAAATCCTCTAAGAATATTCAGGTCTGTTCACCAATGATAATAAGAACGACACGACAATACACATATTATCCATGTATCAAGTTCCTGTTAACCCACCAGCCGCCGCCAGTCAATGTATATGACGAAACATCTTCACCGCACGGTAATACTACGCCAGATACCGCAAAGGGATAATACACGTTTACAGTTACCCACCAACCTGCAAACTTGACTATTTCAAACATTTGCCGGTAAATACAAGAGTGCGAGTTCCGAGGCTGCATGTTTAGTGTCCATTTGACTGACAAATCTCATTATTTTATGCAATCTCTATATGCTTATATGCTGTAACATTACATTGTAATTGAAATCTGAACCAAATCTCGTGGTCATCCGGAACCTGAAACTGATGTATTCCATTTCATTTTCCCTCAAAATGACAAAGCCGTAACAGCAACAGACACTTGCTGGTTATATCGTTGATGGATAAGTATTAAACAACATTAACACAGGTGAAAAGCTAATAAATAAATGTAAACAGGAAATACAGTGGATTGTCAATGAAGACTTCATACAGAATACGACGAAAACTGGCTCCTCGCTGATGCTAAGCTGCGTTGTCATTCATATACAACTCTATAATAAGCGCCCTTAATACTAAGGAATCATGCCAGCCCAACCTTTGCTGTGGTGGAAAAGATTAAATTAGGCTTTGCGTCATTAAAGTCAACTTTCCGAGATTGAACACATATTTATGTTGTCGTTCAAATTGTTGTTGTTATTGTTGCTGTAATAGACGTGAAATATGTCTCTCTACTATTTGTCGAAGGCCGGTCAGACCAACCGACCTTCGACAGATAGTGACAATTCAACTCACCTTGAAGATATTTTGGAGGCGTCCAGCAGTAATGTCACCGAGCTGCACCCAGAATGAAACATGGATGTCCTTCCGAACTCCCTCCCGGATACTAATCCGCTAAACAATCAAGATCAACGCCCATGATGTTGATCAAGCACGGTCAAACGCTTGCTGCCAAAGGCCAACCTCCCCACAGCGCATGCTCCATTTCGCAGGCTCCAATAACATCCCTGCCTCCAATAGCGGAAGTTGACCTTTACTACGTTGCTATGACGTATAGGGGAAACCAACCAACGCACGGTTCAGTTTGAATCCGACCAAACGACTCCTTTAGTGTTGTACATGAGCGAACTACTTTTCATATGCTCTGTCCAGATAAACAGGGAAAATTATCTCCAGATAATTCTTTTTAACGCTAGGTCAACGGAGGTATTATGCAGACTTGAAAAGTAATAAAAATTTTCGTTAAACATCTATTTTACTATATATGATGTCACTTCCGGCGATGTGCGCGAAGGCCCCGAATCCGGTCCAAAAATCTGACTGGTGGCTGGGGTGTTATTAGACCCCCAGCGAGGTGGTTGGCCAAAGGCTTTCAGTTTATACCGGTACTTTGCGCATGCGCACAGACAACCCTTTGGTCTTCAGGCCCCATGTTTCTAAATTGAAAAACATAGCGCAATTTTTTTTAATTTTAGATTCTTCGTTTCAATCTGACCTAGAAAAGAGAAAAGGAAATTGAAACTTGACCGTTCAACTTTCATTTCATTTAGATTTATCAGGAATAAAAATTGAAAATCCCCCCCCCCCCCAAAAAAAACCCCGACAGCTCGATTTTCATTTTTCGAATTGTATTTTGGAAACTTTAAAATTAAAAAATGTGACCGTTTAATTTTCGATTTGGGTTTTATAGGAAAAAGAAACAAAAATAAAACAAAAATTGAATTGACGTTCGTTACACTGACCAATAATGTATCTCGGTCACTCTTTGATTGTGACTGTGTGACTGCACATACAGGAAATAGATTTGGTCGACTAACATCGATATTAGAAATAGTACTGCACTAGATTTGTCTTCCTTAATATAAACAAACTATTGAACACAAAACAAATTCCGTTGAGAGCGCAAACAATATACTCCGATTCGAAAGTGCGAATGAACCACTGCTGCTGATGGGATGGACCGGCGGAATTTAATCATACAGCTGATTTTATTCATTCATTCAGCACAGACACAGTCGGTTCGATAAGTATACGTTGGCCCGAAACAGTTCCAAACCGAGTATTAACTCATATCCCGTGTCGGATATTGCCATAATTGATCCTTTAACCAGAACACATTTTCCGCGGTTCCTGAGTATGATCGATGCACAAAGCTGGATGTGATACATATACGCTTATCTAGGCATTCCACACATCTTACTGAGAGTTAATTAAATGGATTTAGATATTAACTGGCACTGCAGGAATTTGGATCATCTCCATCGCATAAACTATATTTAATACTGTATACACGCGGTGCCTAGTGCAAGGGCCCATACAAAAATTATTCCACATCGATGTAGCTGTTTGGACCCTGGGTGAACCGTGGATGAATCTGCAACCTTGTCTAACATATCTAACGATTCTTGTCTGGTTAATTATCCTTTGAAATGGACGATATCTTGCGCTTTATATTTATTGTAGAATATTCTCGACTGAAGTATTAGCCTACAGACGAGTGTGTTGACCGACTTGCATTGATGAGATATATAAAGTAGAGTTTGTATGAGGAAAAAGCTTGCTATACCTGGCTTCCCAGAAGCTCATTCAGCTAGGTTCCATCATATAAATATGATAGATACAGAAAACGCGTTTCGAAGCACAACAATATACCTTATACAGAAGGATAAATTCATTGCTTTTTGAATAAAGATATTTTTCCTAGAGGTGGCACTCAAACAAGACATGATCTGTTCTCAGGTATGAAGTATTGTAGTGATACAGCTATAACTTACGAACTGTGGAAAGATTGATCAGAATACGACACAGACTGATACATAGTATAGAGTTATTACAGTAAATGAAACATAACCGCCATGGACTTCACATGGCTGGCCGCCGTGTCAAGGACTCAACATGGCCGCCATGTCATGGACTCCACATACTCACCATGTCATGTCCGGCATATCGCTGACACCACATGACCGCCATGTCATGGGCACCACATGGTTGCCATGTCGCGGATACCACATGGCCACCATGTCATGGACACCACATGGTTGCCATGTCACGGACACCACATGGCTGGCTTCTTTGGCCCTCTAAACCCGGGATTAGCAATCATTGCACAAAGGTTCCAGAAGCAAATTTGCCGTGACGCAACAGATGATTATGGTGGGGGCGGCGACGGTTGGGAGGCGTTGAGTTGATACCTTTTTGGCTATCAGCAGACTACCCGAACCACAAAATGTACAATCAGATTTGTATATAGCGTGATATAATGACAAGTGAAAATATCAGTCAATCTTCAAAATATTACAAGAGGCAAGGCGATTATTAGCCATTAGTACTTAACGCTACTTGACCTTGGCATTTTGGGAGCTGTCCAGGCCTGGGGGGACATTTCGCTCTCTTTCTCTAAATATTGTCCCTCCCCTTTGAACTAGGGAAATGAAACTACACTATATTCTTGGGTCAATTTCTACCAGAATATGTAAAATTCTAAGATGGCCGCTGTGATGACGTCATTTTCAAAAAAAAAGAATTTTTGGGTGGATTTTCCTGTCAGATTTTTTTAATGTTTTATTTAAGGGTTTACTTCGCAAGAACTACGTGATAAATTAGTAAATAATAATCCGATGTGAAATAAAATAGTTTTTGCCCAATGTTCCTCGCAGAAAAGCAGGAATTTTGAAGAAAAATGACGAAAACATCACTTTCAGGTACCCCACATGACCGCATTTTGAATTTACCATGATCATTTGCTCAGAGATTATGCCCCCGTAGGCATGGTAGGGTTATTGTTTTGCTACGTAGAACGCAGATTTTGAGAGATTTTTCCCAGATGCGGTAACTTCTGTAATCTGCTTCGCCTTATTTTCTGTTATAGTTCATCCATCTCACAAACTGTCTGTCTGAAGACGGAATTATCAAGAGCAAACCAATGGATATGGACGCTGTAACAATCAGATGTGTAGATCACGATTTTAGTGTAAAGTAAATTTGGAATTGTATGCTTTCGATTTTATGCCGGTCTGAAAATTATTGGTTCGGTCAAACTTCGTGAATCTAGGATGACTGATGAAGGTCGAATCTGGTGATTACGTCCTGATAGAGCCGGCATATTTCTATACGAACTACATCAGTAATCAATTGCATCCGTCATCGATAAATGATGGCATGTAAGTTAACTATATTTCTTTTCTCGAACGAACGAATACTGTCCAGAATTCTGAGAACGGCGCTCTTTCTGTTCTCGCACGTTCTTCTATTAGATTAATCAGTAGTCATCGAAAGAGGGTATTCATACGGTAGCCTAAATCACCAGTGTATCTGACAGCGTGTCGGCGGTCTGAGTACATCTTTGTTTTATTTCCCTATTGGAGCTTTATTTTTTTGTACAGTAGCTTTGCGCGTGTCTCTAATTGCGTTAGCTACTTTCTCCAGTTCTATTATTTACAGGCGACATTTCCCGATGGAATAGACAATGGTAGGAGAATTCTCATCCAAAAGTCTGCCGAACAACCCAAGAAACCATCGCCTGATGCGGGAAATCTTCTCGTCGTTCGGTTAGCAACCGTAGATTTTAAGTTCAGAATCTCGCTGATCGCGTCAGTCCAATGTCAACAGGAGTTTGTCCTGAAGGCATGGCAAAATAATCAACGCAATATTGCTGTTCCACGTCAGACGAACATTTTTTGCTGCTTAACATAGTGCTAAAGAAACGGGGAATAGTCTTTGTTGCTCGGTGTCCGGAACGAAACGACCAAGCTTTCTTAGTGTTGGAGGGTTATTAGTACGATATTCTGATACCGACTAGCGGATGAAAGTTGCAATTGTCAGGCGTTGACCCCCAGAATTTGCCCCGATGGGACATCGCTTCACAGGCCATTCATGATCTATAAACGTCCTGAAAGACGGCGAGGGGATATACGTCTGATAATTATAAATGATACAAGTTCGCTGACATTGTGGGTCTAAATTATTGGATGTCAACAATGTAATTGGAATCTGTTCGAGTGACGGCGTTTGAGAAGACAAATGTATTGATTTCCGACTTCTCTGTGGAGCAGACTCTTTTGAGTGCAGTGGAAGTCAGAGCACATCCCAGAATCTCCTGCCAATCACGTTTTCAATAACCCGCCAAGGTTCTCACTGGATCACTCTAACCTGTTTGGCCTAGTTGACGGCGGTCTATAGGTGTCCGAATGATGACACTGTCCAGGACAGGTATTATATATTAGTCTCACGGCGAAACGGCAGTCGGAGAGATAGGAGGAATAATACCGAATAGTGTCAACATTCTATTGAAAATATTAGTGACATTTGTTTCACGATTGCATCGGCGTGTCGACATTTCTGACAACACGGAGCAGGTTTATTGCGAAAATTTCTCAGGTCTATGTGTTTCGCAGGATAAGTTCGTCAACAGACATTCAACAGATCTTGTCGACATTCACCTTCACGACCATTACCATCCATGTACCCTCGGTCCTGGAGTTTAGTAGCACCTATCGCTAGCCGCATATGATAGTCTGGCGTCTGAAGAACAGAAATTCAATTTCAGGGATAAAAAGTTCATTTTAAATCTGAGTGCTTGGTGCTTCTTACAGCGTGGAACATGTATTATTATCGAAAACACGTTGGAGGGTTCCATAATCTGTTTGTGTGAGGAAGCTGCTTTGACTTGCATCGGATACTTCGCACTGGTAATCACATCGTTGTAAGCAACCATGCAGGGATAATTCCATTTAGAAACGTCGGCTGAACTCCGGGCATCTTTAAAATCGCCTCGTCACGTCCCGGCCATGGTGGCAACGGTGGTAAGTAGCCATGAATGAGGCGATGTCACGTACGGTAAAATTAAGGAATGAGAATAATGCATCTGACTGTTAACCTGAAATTTGCCTCCTACTCTTTTAGGTTATGAGTTTAAGGCACTAAGTAGCGGTATTGTGACGTTTTTCGTTTATACATTAATTATGAGCTCCCATACTACTCCATACTGGTCTCCATAGTGTATTCATCTTCGACAAAGACTGATGGTGAACGTATACAGAGTTGGGTATATACCGAGCGTTCTCCCTTAAAATCATATTTCCTGAACATGTGCATGATACATCGTGAAGATAAAACATCCTGGTTTCGCAAACTATTTCGTACGATCTTCATATGCCCTTGTCGGATTTCTTGTCTTTATATAAATAACGGTCACGGTTTCAATCTAGGACTCAAAAAAAATAAAAAAAAAAAATATTTCAAATAAAAAAATCAAACATGGAATTCTGATAGGACTCGAACCCACACAGTCCATGACATGAGCCGCATGGCAATAGAGGACACGAGATCTATCCGTCATGTCACATCCCCTCCAATTAGAGAATGAAAATATTATTATTAAAGCTTCAGGATAACGTCCCCTCCAATTAAGGAGTGAATATATTATTATCTGTAAGCTCCAGGAGAACGTCCATGTCCTGTAGTTGTTATGATTTACAAACGACCTGTAATATGATCCACTATGTGACCAAAATGAAACAATTAAGAATCGATAATCAGTCTAAGATAGAAAAATTGCATTTTGCTTAGATAAAATTATTGATCATGACATATTGTTGAACATATGAAGACGTACATTTAGGCCAAAAGGGATGTGTTCACTTCAAAACGTGTACTGTCTCTAAAATAATTCCAATCCAAGACGCGAAAACAAAATCGCCAAAGACTTTATATGAAGTGCAAATATCGTACACAAGTGACGGGCAGTCTTGGTTCGTCAATTGTAGCATTGGATGGTCCCGCATAGATTTGGTTCGTCACATATAGCATTGTTTAGTCTTAGTTGATTACGCGTAACATTGAATGGTCATGTGTAGTTTTGGTTGGTCAATCGTATCCAACCACGTGACGACAACACGGGACCAACCAAGGCTACACGTAACCATCCAATGGAAGCGGCACGTGACTACACATCATGTCTGTGATGTATTGGCGATTTTATTTTTCTGAAAAAAAACCCCCCACTAATCTTTGAGTGAACAATTCCGTCGTGGTCTGTATGTAACGTACGTCCTGGATTATGACATAGAATACCTTGATCTGAACATCAATACGAACTTGCATATTGAAAATGAAGAGTCCTTTTTTATTTCGCCGCTTTGGCATATTTCCATATCAGTGTCAGATGTACATGCATGTTGTTAGTTGGACTACATGTACACTGGATTAACATCAAGGGTAATTACGCTAAAATTAGCCATTATATGTGTAATATGTGTCCTGTTTGAAGTGGTGTGGTGTATCTCTGTGTCCTGTTTGAAGTGGTGGTGTGTATCTCTGTGTCTTGAGGAGAGAGGAATGTGCTAAAACTATAGGTTAGATGCCTGTATTACAATTTCTTACTTTTCATGTAAATCAGCCTAGCACATTTCGAGAAAATTATCGGTATTTTTTTCAGGGCTACAAATCACACAATATATCCTAGCATTGCCTCTGGAATATACATAACAACATTGAACATAGGAATTATTTTGTTTGTCCGACGTAGATCTGACGAAAATGGAGAGCCGATTCGCAGTGGCTAAAATATAACATAATAAATTCAGTCAAAAACTCTTTTTTGAAATATGGACTGGTTACTTCCATAATTATCAAAATAAATACTTCTTGATGGAATAAACATAAATGGCATTAAAGCATTTCGACCCTGATGATGAATAATATCCAATCATGACCCAGCCTTGATTATTTCAGAGCTTCATTGTCTATACAAAATCTAAGATGTATAACCTAGAGATTACGAAACGTTAATTAATTTTTGTTATTAGACCACAACTTGCGGACCTTGGCTAACCATGCAACTTCTATATAAGTTTAATTTAGCTCAAGGAAGGAATCTAGATAAATTACAATATACTTGTTTTGCGGCTTGTGACATAATAAATGTTCATCAATATTAGTAATATTCTTGTTGAAATATTCGTGTATAATAATTCTATAAAAAATCGAAGGTCTCGGTGAAGTAATATTGTTCTCTGGACCTTCTGTTAGGGCTTGTAAATGGTCTGCTAGCATTTAAAGCCACACAGACATAAGTATGGACAGAAAACTAATCTATATGTGATGGAAATAAAGTCTTTTTGTTTCCATTTCAAAGTTTGCAAAATTGTATTTTCTTGAAGATTTAACACTGAAATATCAGCCTCGAAAGAACTGACATGTTCAGTAGTATACGAATGAAGATATTATTCATCGAAATGTGTTCCCTGCCTTATTTTAGTATTTTTGAACCACATATAGGCTTTCCTCCTGTAAAAAATCAAAATAATATATTGTGTGGCAATATAATTTTGGTCTGTGGTATCCTATTTTGGCTGTAGGAGAAAATGCTCCACAGATAAGCTTAAAAAATACCAAAATCAGCCAGCGAGCATAATTTAATCATCCATATCGCCATTAAAAAAGAACTGACTAATTTAATTTCAAGTTTTAGAACGGAATTAAGGTTAATTTGAATCCGGGACTTGTACAAATTTGAAGTTAATCGATCGCCCCGACAGGTTCATTGAACCGTGGCCCAGTGGCTCGTCCTCATACTCTCTTCCCTATCTCCCCAGTATTGGGTGGGTTGATACCGACACATACCGCACAGATATTTGTCCACGTGGTATTTTTCGACTATCTAGTCACCGGGACCTTACTTGACCGTCTTATTTCATTAATAATATCGGTGTTAAAAAAATAATCACCGATATATTAATCTCCCATTGCCATAAAACATTCTTCTGCTCTACTACATACAAACATGGGATGTTTCTTTGTTTATAGAGTAGCTTGAATTTCTTATTAATAATATCTATGTGAAATATGGCAACACAACATATCAGTAGTATATAGGTATTCCAATGGGTATCAATTGTGCACCCCTTCTGTCTGACCTATATCTGTTATGCAGACGATATGCAGACGGTCTCAAAAACTGATCATTTCGAAGCCCGGTCATTCTCATTCACCAAACGCTATGTAGACGATCTTCTTGCTGTGGATAATCCCTAATAACTCAGTGAAGGTTAAATATCCACCTTCATTGGATTTGAGGGAAACTACGGACAGCCCTAACGACACATCATATTTATACCTATATCCTCTTTCTCATCCACTCTCAACATCTATCCCTATCTGGACAGTAATATACCAGAGGGACCTGCATATGGCTTATACATATCTCGCCTAGTAGCATTCTGTGTAAATGTGGCGACTTTAATGAGCGTCACAAAAGACTATTGCAGAAACATGGCTATGTTATCAAGCGCCTCCACTCAAAGTTTCTCAAATTTGTCGATCCATATCGCACGCTGATAGCAACATACGAGCATAGTGTACAAGATCTATGGCGTTACGTTTCGTAACTTGTGTCTATTACCGCTCAAACCGGGGCTAGGAGCCGCATGAACTCACGTATTTCAAGATCCTCATAGCGGTCACATGAGCAGATACAATCATAGCGTGACTGAGATACATCCTTCTCTAGATTTTACGACTTTACAATCATATGGATTATTAAATAATACTGATCAACGATACGGATTTGATATTTTTGGAACATCAAGATGTCATCGTTGGAAACTGTTGACCGCTTCTCTCTTGCACGAATCTGGCCTAGTTTTATTCACACTATTATTTATTATTTTAATATGGCGCTAATGCAATTATATGATTTAGCTCTTTGAATTATGGACGCGGAAATTCTTTCTAGGACGACGGTTGAAAATTGAATGACGGGCTAGACGCTTGTATTTACGTAAGGAGAGATGATTATCATTTCGACATCGTAAATTATCCCTTTCTTGATAGCAATAGTCCAGCGGGATCTGCATATGGCGTATACGTATCTCGCCTAGTAGCATTTGCTAGATCCTATGTAAAATGTGACGATTTTAACGCCACAAAAAATTATGGGACTATACCACCAAGCGCCTTCACCCGAAGTTTCTCAAATTTTGGCGATATATATATGGCATGCTGATAGCAAAATACCAGCGTATCGTACAAGATCTATGGCGTTATGTTTCGAAACTTGTGTCTAATTCCGCTGAACACGGGGCTAAGGGTCATATGAACTCATGTACTCTTCAGGGGAGTGAGTGAGTAGAATTTAACATCGTTTTCAACATTTTTTCAATCATATCACGATGGTGCCCACATGTGCCAGGACACGATAGCCCCCACAGTTCCTATTATCCTGGACACTGATCATTCCAGTCAGTACAGCACCCGGTCACCCATCCAAGTATTAACCGAGCTCAACGTTGCTCAACTTCGGTGATCCGACGAGAACCGGTATGCCCAACGTGATACGCCGTATGTACTCTTCAAAATCTTCATGGTGTTAATATGAACAGACACAATCAAAGCGTTACCGAGATACATCATTCTCAAAAGAATTATATGGATCAAGAATACTGATTAGCGATACGGATGTGAAATTTTTGGAAAAAAACTCTCACAGGAAACTAGCCTATGTTCAAGTATATTATGATTGTTTTGTGGTGCTAATGCTGTTAAATGAATTTGGTCTTTGGATTATGGACGCGGAAATTCTTTAACTGACGACAACCGAATATGGAATGCCGGCATAGACGCTTGTATTTTAAACATTGATAGCTGATGTCAATACAGGAAAACTCAATCCTCAAAAGTTGCCTCGGTTGTTTCGGTTTCGACTCAAAATAACTTAATGCAATTAATCAAACAAAACAGAGATAACATTTTATACAAAGTTAGACGCACCGTAGATTGAAGAATGTAGAACCATTTGAGCATGGGCAGAAGTTAAGAAAGATGGATTTTACAACCCACAGACAATTATGGTGTTCTATTTGGGCCAAGTTTGCGTCGCGTGGCGACTTTTAGAAACTCGCCACTCGCCACGCGCCGTGAACCTCTCCGGCGCGCGGCGACTGGCGACTTTCTGCTATCTCTTAACCTGCAAAAACTCGCCAGTCGCCACCCGCCGTAAAACACGGCGAGTTTCGCTCTATCTCTTAACCTGGAAAAACTCGCCGCGCGCCACTCGCCGGACAAACCACGGCGCGCGGCGACTGGCGACTTTTGACTTCTAGAATTCTCAGGACTTTTTCTCAAGTGCGCATGCCCGAGGAGCATCAATTATGCAGTTCCAATATCATAACTCACAGTCGCGATCTCATAGAATTTGAGGAAGTAAAAGAAATATGGAAACTGTTGAAAGAAATACGTCTTTTCATCTTTAAAAATAGGGTCTTGATAGTTTGTAGGGTTTGTGATACAGGAAATATCAACCCAACAAAGAGCCGCTCTATGGATTAAAACAGCAATAAAGGATCTCTAATACAAAGATATCGCCCGTTTTTCACATAAAACTTACGAAGAGAGAAATTCAATCATCCAGAGGAAATGTTAGCATTTTTTCTTACTTTTTTAATCAATATGACGATGACGCTCTAATCGCTTTCTTAATATTTCATACAGCATATTAGTTGACGTTGCTTTTATCTTGTAAAACAAAATTCTCGCGTCGAGTGCTTTATTGTATCTTAAATAAGGAACAATTTCAAAGCGATTCATTCTGAATTGAAAACGATATGCTGTTTTATAAATATATATAGGCACTTATATAAAAAAAGACTAAAAAAACGATTGAAAATGTTGTCTTGGTGTTAACTTTTTAAAATATACCAGCAGATAATAACGAGAGTATGCAAGTTCTGCACAGAAACGGATAACGAGTATTTTAATAAAACAATATCTGCACATTTGACAAAATTAGATTGCCCGATATGCGTATTGCATTAAAAAGAACTTGTTTCAAAAAACAACTATATTAATTATTACAGATAGCTTACATCTTCAAAATTAGTCACATAGCATCAGATGTAGCTGGAGAGTTCATTCATTAGAAATTATGGATTTTTATGCACGAGGAAGAGATTTAAAATTAAATTAAATGACAGCATGTTTCGAACAAAATATTCCGATAATTGATGCTCCTCGGGCATGCGCACTTGAGAAAAAGTCCTGAGAATTCCAGAAGTCAAAAGTCGCCAGTCGCCGCGCGCCGTGGTTCATCCGGCGAGTGGCGCGCGGCGAGTTTTTCCAGGTTAAGAGATAGAGCGAAACTCGCCGTGTTTTACGGCGGGTGGCGACTGGCGAGTTTTTGCAGGTTAAGAGATAGCAGAAAGTCGCCAGTCGCCGCGCGCCGGAGACGTCCACGGCGTGTGGCGAGTGGCGAGTTTCACTACAGTCAAAAGTCGCCAGTCGCCGTGCGCCGTGGTTCATCCGGCGAGTGGCGCGCGGCGAGTTTTTCCAGGTTAAAAGATAGAGCGAAACTCGCCGTGTTTTACGGCGGGTGGCGACTGGCGAGTTTTTGCAGGTTAAGAGATAGCAGAAAGTCGCCAGTCGCCGCGCGCCGGAGAGGTCCACGGCGCGTGGCGAGTGGCGAGTTTCTAAAAGTCGCCACGCGACGCAAACTTGGCCCAAATAGAACACCATAGACAATAACTGCAGCATTGGTAATCAAATTTGAAATACCAGGTTGAAGTCCAGTAGCATCCCCCGCATTAATGTTAAGTAGAGCATAGAACGGCTGTATAATATATAATGCCTCTCCGAAATAATTTCATATGTGAAAAAGGTTGATCATGTACTAACCAGACCATGAATACCCGATTTTTGCCTCGCGATCAGTTTGGATGTTCATCAAAATTCCAGAACTTCTAGATCGATAAAAAAATACTCGACTGGTCCACTTCATTACGAAAGAAAGAATACAACGTCTTCTATACCCTACAAACTCACAACTTGAACCAAATATTTCATAAGACCTATGGATAGGCCAGTGCTTTCTCGTTAATAACTCGATTATTTTCCTTGGCACACAAAAACAGGAAAAGTCATAATAAAGTTGGTTCAGGAGGGGACCGTATAAATAGAGAACTATAACTAGACGAGTACTTCTACGAGGCCATGGCAAACTACGTCCCACTAAGTATTTACTTTAACGATTGACCCTTGTCGAAAAAATCTTCATTTTGTTCCATTGCACGGTCCTCTTAGGGCCACTCCATGTGCATTAGTCGGCTCGGCTTTGCTGTGTTTACAGTCCAGATGTTTCCGTGCTCCAAACCCTTGGCGATCTGCGGATTTATTGCGCCAGATCAGGCAACTTTACTGTGTGTCGTTAGCCGTCAAAACGGAAATTAGCAATTCCCGACAGTTGCCCTTAGTGATGGACAGAAAGCCTTTACGATACGGATCATTGCTTGAAACTCCTGCTTTGGTAGCCCCTTATGTCTGGCGGTGTTTGAGAGTAATCTTATCTTACATAAATTCACAGCCAAATATAATTAAAAGGAAACCTGGCTAATTGAAATAAATATTTTGCTCCAAGAACATAACATACGATATTAAGAATTATCATAAGCATTATCTACCAGATAATTAAAAGGATTAAAAGCGTTGATAAGCTCTGTTTCCATTGCTAAGTCAATCGACACGATCAAACAAAGATATGTGTACCATACATAGGGAATGGTGTATATACATATAATATAGAACAAATATGCTATTTCACAAATTCATTGTCATGAGATATGAAATAATTTGTAGACATTCTACAAACTATGTCTGACAATGGCATGTGATGACCGTGCGTCTTTCCGTCACCGTCTACCATGAGAAAGCGATAATAAATGAAGTGATCGAGAAATAATGGCAATCAATCTGGTGGCTCTGGCCCAGACAGCACACGTGTACTTGACCGGCACCATCATTTCCTTCTCATAATATTTATATCTAAAATGCAAATACAACCAGCCAGACGTATTCAAAGACAATACTTTATACTCTATGTACATTTTCGAGTCTGTGTACGGTAAGGAATAAAGAACGATCCCTTCAGCGGACTTGCTTGAGGAAAAGGGATCACATATTCAATCGTTCTGTTATTCATACGGACCAGGAGGATGACAGTTGAAGTATGTCTATACTGCATCACTGTCCCGGGCCTTCTCGCCTTGTTTGTGTCTGTTTCAGGACTGCTGCCAATGCAACTAGAAAGTTTTGAAGGCAATTCTCTTCACAACACAATGACCTTTCACCTCAATGACTTATTAAGTTACTCACATGCGATCAGAACTTTTTTGAGTGACTGAACAATTTGTTCTCGCTGGAGTCTTCGCGTAATTTCACGCTCATAGCTGTTGGCGACAAGGGCATCTGAAGAATCTGTATTGGGAAGTTTGTAAGCTATTTAACTCGTGGAATTATCCGTTACTATTCGTTTGGATTGAGCTAGAGCATAAGTCGAAACTCGAGAGTCGAGACACATGAACATGATTAGACATAATTATCATTAGCTGAATATATGCTTTAAATGCATAAGATTTGGCCTTTTATTTTTCATTAATTAGACAGACAGAGCGTTCCAACATGACAATAATCTGACAATATTTAAATCCTAACACATTATGTATCCACCTGGCAACTGGCAGAGTGCTACACTCTCAAAATGTATCAGGGATTCAACTGTGAAAGTTCATGTCACACAACTACAACTCATTTCAGCCTGAAATCCATGAGTTGTGGATGTATGACCTGAACATTCAGAGGGAATCACTGATGTATTTTGAGAGTGTAGCAACTGACTACACGTCGGCGTTTCTCGCCCAGATCTATACTGTCCGTCTGCTTTGGTGATTAATGACAAACGAACCGGACGAATGCCTACTGTTAGCTTTCCTCTTCACACACTTCGACTGAAGAATACTTCATCTTGATTCTGCTATCAGTCTGTCTGTGACAGTCATTGCCGCTATAAAACAGTGTATGACATGGTTAACCCGAGGTTTCCCCGTAGCATAATTACATGTATTTGGATATCTTCACTCACAATCAATGGTGTCTCTAGGAAATTGTGAAGTCAAAAATGAGGCTACTAAAATGGTTGGACTTCATGATATTTCATCACTGGGCCTTAGAAGGGACGATAGGTACACCGTTTAAATATCCTTTTCCCCAGTCTGAATATCAGTTTCGTCAGTCACACTCATTTGTATACACTCGAAGCATGAAGTTGAGAACGGTAGATTACAAATAGAATACGTAGGATGAGAATAAACATTGTGAAATGAAGTGGCATGTTGGTCTCATTCCATTGTGAACAGGGATGGATATCTTGGGGATTCACTTACAGTTTTCGTAACATTCTTCCTCTCACATCGAGCAAATTTGGCGAGCGCTTCCATTATCTTCTTCTTAGACTCATATTAACTGCGCTAATTGAAGAAACCTCCCGCCTGTTTCCCATCTTAATTTGCCCCTTTGTTCAAATGCTGCCGTCTAGAGAGCTCTGTGGTTGCTCTCGACCATCCGATCTTATTAAAATCGACGTGTGCCAGTCTGTAATTTCCCACCGATGCTCGACCTAAACTAGTTATACGGACGTAGCAAAGAGGGAAGCAAACACAAGGGTTATTTCACCGGTAGAAGTCATTGGTGGCTGTGTTGTAGAGATAACACACCGGGACAGAATGTTCGATATCTAGTCTATCAGATAGGGTAAACTGATCGATTGCCTTGTCCTTCATCTAATCTCGCATCTAGTGTCCGAGGTCACGGAAACTGTCATGAGATATTGCTACTTGAAATCCCAAGTATGTACTTTGGAAATTACTATATAATATTATAATAAATCTCGTCTTAGCAGCTCAATATGGCTGAGGCATTTAATGACTCCCTAGTTATGAGGCTCCCAAGCGCAGTTGGTCATAATAAGTTTGGTGAGCACACCGTCCCCTTCCGATTTGTCTATCTATATCTTAATACAACGTTGATTTCATCATGCAACTGCAGAGCCTGACACATCAACGAATAGAGATTCGTCGCGAAGTTAGACGGTATTGTGATATAGTTTACGTACATGTTATGTATCTCAAGTTACGTTTGTGGCGGATTCGAGGATAAAAGTCATTACGTTATAAAACCATGCACAGGGAGAGTAAACTTGCGAAACAATACTTAAAATATCAATATTTGATTTTCCGTTCCATAAGAACTACTGTGAACTGTGTGTGTTTGTTCGCGGAGGGAGTGCGGTATGAGTGAGGAAAACACGATCTTCGAGATAGGAATATCATTGTAGACGGGCATATACATTGTGCAAATTGAGGGATCCTGTGCCAGAGTTCCTTCGTAGATGATGACGAAATACAAGCCTTTGGAGTCGCAATACCAAAGGTCCAGTGTGTGTACATGTGTGACGGATTCGACATTAAAGGGCTATATATCTCTCACGGGGTACAACGATGATGGTATATATCACTCACGGGGTACAACGATCATGGTATATATCACTCACGGGGTACAACGAGCATGGTATATATCACTCACGGGGTACAACGATCATGGTATATATCACTCGCGGGGTACAACGATCATGGTATATATCACTCACGGGGTACAACGATCATGGTATATATCTCTCACGGGGTACAACGATGATGGTATATATCACTCACGGGGTACAACGATGATGGTATATATCACTCACGGGGTACAACGATCATGGTATATATCTCTCACGGGGTACAACGATGATGGTATATATCACTCACGGGGTACAACGATGATGGTATATATCACTCACGGGGTACCTTCGATGATGGTATTCTCCCTTTGCCCTTTGCGTCTATGCGTGCTTCTTTATTACTTAAGAGACACCGAAATATAAATCTAACTCGTTAGAGGGCTGTCCATATGGGATACCACCTATCACTGAAACAAGCTTTGCCCTTGGAATTTAACATTTGTCTTTCAGACGAACAGAGTGTCAAAGCTGATGAAGAGACACAATCAAAAGTTTTGCGTCCACATGCGAAATGATTACGGACTCATGAAGATTGTCACCCATGATGGAGGCGAAGAAAATCATCTTAATCTCGGTATTTGGAAAAAATGCCATATCTGAATGAGCATTTTACGCTGTACATGTCACTCGACAAATATATGTAGTTTTACTGTTTTGGTGGGAAATTTAAGCCGTACGACATCGGGTATTACAGGTTAGTTCTCCTGGGTATTCTCGCATCTACCTGGTTACCCCATGTTCATGCGTTTACTCCAGCAGACGTCCACGATGCTCATCCATTAGCATCAGGCGAGTTGTTTGAGCTGATCTGTCATCACAGCTCTCGAGCTAGTGTATCTAATTCCGCTTAAGCCGGTGCTAGGGGTCGTGTGGGTACTTTATAGTCTTCACATGAACATCTGCAATAAAAGCGCGCCTGAGGTACTAAGGCTACGTCCGAGAATCCCCTGTATTCTCGGTTCTGAATGTGAGGTGCCGAGGGATGCTTTCCTGTAGAGTCATTTGGTTGGTTTTTAGTCGCCAGACGTCAATTTTTTTCACCTTTCGCATATCGTTCCATTTTATTCGTTTATATTCATGTATACTTAGGGTGCTGATGATGGAATACCATCAAACGCGACACTACATTAGATAGGTATGCTATCAGCTTGCTACACACTTGCATTTAGTTAAGGTAATGTTTTTAATCGGGGGAATCATTTAGGCTCGGTGAGAAACCACGGTCTCAAGTTATCAGATTGATTGGTGGAGAAGAGAATTATTCATTCTGGTTACATTGGTATCCCCCGATTCCTTACATGTAATGCTGAAGCCTCCTTACTTGTAATGCTGGAGCACTGTTCGCTCCGCACAAAAAAAAGCGGTTATCTTCTTGTATAAGTTTCGCACCTGCTTGATGCAGATTTTGTATGCCCGCCGTCATTGCATATTAATATGCCCACATCCATTACCTATTAAGACGTCATACTGAACAAGTCGATGTTGACAGTCTTCCAAAAAAAAAACGCCTCCAGTCAGAAGCAAAATAGTGTATTAACGTGTTTACAATCTTCTCACGCGGTTCCTTTCGACTAATTTACTGTCGAGACGCCGGTTGACTAATCGATTGCCTTCTAGTTTGCGCTATTGTTTATAGTCTCGGGGGATCAGCACGTCCTATAGCCTTGAGGCTTCCATCCAGCGAAAGGTGAGATTATCCCGTCATGCTGATGAGTCGGATACCTTGGAGAATAGGTAGAAAGCTGTTATGTCTTCACTGCTCAGGGTTGATCCACTCATTCTACATGACAAGGGCATGTGCAAACTAGAACAAACTGTGCCTCATATGACAATGAGCGATTAGGTCTCCTAGATATATATTGAATTCAGAGAGAGCACTTTTTTTTTATTTTACGCTTTAAGAAACGAGGTGGCGTCTCCCCGTGATCAAGATATTGGCGTCATAATGAGAAATTCGGTACAGCGAAGAAGTTCTGCGGTTTTACTCGCAATATCATTCCATTCTGCGGTCTCAGTACTCGCAATATCATTCCATTCTGCGGTCTTACTCGCAATATCATTCCATTCTGCGGTCTTACTCGCAATATCATTCCATTCTGCGGTCTTACTCGCAATATCATTCCATTCTGCGGTCTTACTCGCAATATCATTCCATTCTGCGGTCTTACTCGCAATATCATTCCATTCTGCGGTCTTACTCGCAATATCATTCCATTCCATTAATCAAAACATAGTTAATCGCGAAATACACTCCTAAACTGAGTACAGCTTTGAAGTACATTCGCTTGTGAGCTACGCTGTATCATAGAACCACGAAAGACTCTTATGCTTTAGTGTTGATAAGGATACTATTACAATATATTGTCTTCGGAGAAATTGTTGAAGACACACTGCAATCAA
The DNA here is from genome assembly GCA_036873755.1 of Hanleya hanleyi. Taxonomy (NCBI): domain Eukaryota; kingdom Metazoa; phylum Mollusca; class Polyplacophora; order Lepidopleurida; family Hanleyidae; genus Hanleya; species Hanleya hanleyi. Next base: position 35,613 of record JAVTVY010006034.1, read on the forward strand.
TATAGTATATTCGGTGGTTCTACGTACAGCAGATGAAATTCATCTCTTTGTGAAAAGACTTGATAGGCGCAATCGCTCAAGGAATAACAGGGTGTATTCATTTTTACTACAAGACGGAAATTGTATTAAAAGTGTGGTTTAAAAGCCCACTTGGTCCTTTGTTTCACCGAGTTTAATATGAATATGGATGAGAGCTGGGGCTCGTCGATGTTGTACAATAAACCTGTCACGATCTAATCTACTTTGTTCCTTCGAGTGCTGATATGCCATCTACGGTGGACTGTGTGGCTTAACCCTGGCAGAGAGCTGCAGAATTGGCACAGAGATTATTTACATAAGTTGTCTCATGCACGAGTCTGCCCTTGCCGAGGGTCGCGTCATGTAATCTGGGATTGCTGGTCTCCATGCGATGAGGATCTAATACCCACCAGGAACGTTCTACAATGACAAGTTGGAGATTTATTTGCTGGTGAATTAACTCACATTTATTATTATAATATCGATGCGTTTGACGGGTATTTTGTTCCTATAATAGCTCTAATTACATCAAACTTACAATAAACTTGTAGGTCAAGTGTTGATCAAGCAGTATGTAACAACTCTTGAGAAACAGCTCCTTGGCTTATCCAGATACACGAAGCATGCTGATATTTTTGTCCAGCGCCTATCATTAATTCCTCAAACCTTCGTATTTTGTAGATGCTGTCGAGTCACCCAACGACACTGTGAGTGCTGTCAAACGGAATTGTGTCATATCTCATCACTTCCTTGGATATATGCGGACACGATTTCCCCCGACACGTTGATTCAAACATCTCATTACAGTTCGTATGGAAGGATTATTAAGTGATGTGAAAAGTTGTGTTCATTTATCGACGATATGGAAGAGACTTTACGGGAAGTGGTGATGGTCAAAAAAACATCAACAGGTAAGGGTGTTAACGATGACCATTTGTAGCATTACATTTAGCAAACTATGTCATATACATGTAGTTTTAATCAAGCGAAATCAAGTCAATAGTAAGTATATAGAAGTAGTTCAATTGTACAAATCTGTATGATGTCCACACTTAAGCAGATTTTATTACACTTACTCTTCTATTATTTTAGCGTTATATACGTTACAATTTCGATGGTAATTGCAGAACTAATATTACAGTGAGGCGCACACAAGTAAAAGTATGAACTATGTCGGAAGATACCTGTAACGAAATAGGAAATACCGTACTTAGTGATTTCCTTGCTTATCTATGCTGGTGAAACTTCCCTTGGAAGATGTTAGCAATACATGATGTAGCCATTAATCTCGATCCATGATAGAGCGATGCATAAAAAAAAATATGCAATCGACTCGGCGTTTTGCCCGCGGGCACTCGTGAATCTGAGTGATTTCGAGTTTATTCACCTCAGAGCCCAGAGGCTCGCTTATTGGCCACGGCTTTCCAGTTTTTGTCCTAGTACTTTAAGTAAGCGAACGTTTTGGAGAGGTCTGTGTACCTTCCGTGGAGATCGACCTAAATGACGTAAGCCTGCAGCTAATGCGACGGAGCAAACCGTGATTGCTTTAAAGAAGTATCTTCCTGTCCTAATAAAACATGTGCGGTAGTATCTCGAACCAATTTCCTAGAGCTCACACGGATTGCCCTGAGGTAAACTTTGTTATTCTAACTGAATATTCCGTGACATGATTCTGACTTGAGTCGATTTTAGCTAGACGATATTTGCTTCTGCTACAAAGTCGTGGTGTTTTCAGACATTTCATTTAGCACAGCTGATGGTTTCCTGTAGCAGGTCGCTGATGTAGGGAATCCTCCGGATGGCTACGAATCTTAAATTTGATCCATTTCATCAATGTCCACCTCAGCTGTATATTGCTTTACTGTGACCATTACAGGCACAAATGACTCGCATGCTAAAGTTCAAAATAATTAATCTGAGATTCAATACCTATACTAAATTATTCCATCAACTATACAAGTACAGCAAACAAACTAAAGGCCTTTACCAACCGCACTGGCAAGAACATTGCGCATTGTCCATCCTGGAGCATGTACACCGCCTCACCCCCGCGACGACATGAACAGTTGTGCCATTATCAGCGAGTATTTCCATGACTGCCTGCTTACTGATCGATCGTGTGTTGCCTGAATTATGGCCAGTTGTAAGTTGGCTTTAACGCTAAATACAAGCAGTTCATTAATTTTACAGACGTGTCATAAGTTAGTACAGCTTCTCAAAACAAATACGAAACGAGACAAACTGATCACACGGCATCCCAAGCGAATACTTGAGAAGTTCCCCATCAAAACAATTGATATGAAAGGATTGTGACAAGTAGTCTTATTTAATATGTAATATCAAATTAGCAAATACGATTGTTCGTGGGACAGTAAAAAAAGTGTTCCTCGTCGAGCGAGATTTATTGTTCCGAAAGCTGGTACTGAGTGCCATTAAAGTAGACTGGAGCGTTCTTGCCAGCAGAAATAATCTGGATAGTTATATAATGACGGAGGGATTATTGGCCTTCTTCACCCGGGATTATTGGCCTTCTTCACCCGGGATTATTGGCCTTCTTCACCCGGGATTATTGGCCTTCTTCACCCGGGATTATTGGCCTTCTTCACCCGGGATTATTGGCCTTCTTCACCCATCTACCGTGGTAGTCTCATAAAAGCATCTCCATATAACTGATGGTAATGCCCACGGGCAACACCTTAAGAGGATTTTATATTAACTTTCACTAATGTGTAATGTAACATACAGTAGCAAGAATACTGATGTGAGCATTTATGGTAAATTGCCAATAACCTCATTTAAAAGTTAATACGTAAACGGTGTAATTCATTCCGGATGAAACAATTGTATATGTAAGTTTCGGTATACACCCGGAAGCTTTGAGCGTTCAGCACTGCGCAGTTCCTAATCTATCAGTACCGTCAAAAAGATTATAATATTGAATGGTTCTGTACAGTAACTGTGTGGCAAGGTTCTAAACTGAGCAGCACAATCTATAACTGACATGCGGAAACTGAACAAGTACTGCTCAATTTCTGCAAATAACCATTCAGTTGTTGACCGCATGAAACCGCACAGTTACTGATTGGTATATTTTACTAACACATTGTAAGGTACTGCTCAGTATAGCCAGGTATAGAACTTCTCACGGACCTTGATCAGCAGAATGTGCATAGTACTGTGCAGGCGACCAGTGAATGGGTGTTATTTGCTAATACCGTCTCGTGTAACCAATATACCACAACTTATAAGTCTGTAGATCTTCAGTCACAACATCAACATGGAGAGTGATAGATGTACTAGGAGGACAAATATAAGTGATAGATGTACTAGGAGGACAAATATAAGTGATAGATGTACTAGGAGGACAAATATAAGTGATAGATGTACTAGGAGGACAAATATAAGTGATAGATGTACTAGGAGGACAAATATAAGTGATATATGTACTAGGAGGACAAATATAAGTGATATATGTACTAGGAGGACAAATATAAGTGATAGATGTACTAGGAGGACAAATATAAGTGATATATGTACTAGGAGGACAAATATAAGTGATAGATGTACTAGGAGGACAAATATAAGTGATAGATGTACTAGGAGGACAAATATAAGTGATAGATGTACTAGGAGGACAAATATAAGTGATAGATGTACTAGGAGGACAAATATAAGTGATAGATGTACTAGGAGGACAAATATAAGTGATATATGTACTAGGAGGACAAATATAAGTGATATATGTACTAGGAGGACAAATATAAGTGATAGATGTACTAGGAGGACAAATATAAGTGATAGATGTACTAGGAGGACAAATATAAGTGATAGATGTACTAGGAGGACAAATATAAGTGATAGATGTACTAGGAGGACAAATATAAGTGATAGATGTACTAGGAGGACAAATATAAGTGATAGATGTACTAGGAGGACAAATATAAGTGATAGATGTACTAGGAGGACAAATATAAGTGATAGATGTACTAGGAGGACAAATATAAGTGATAGATGTACTAGGAGGACAAATATAAGTGATAGATGTACTAGGAGGACAAATATAAGTGATAGATGTACTAGGAGGACAAATATAAGTGATAGATGTACTAGGAGGACACACTATTAGTTATACGTCGCCCTTCCGGGGTAATACGGGATGAGATTTGGTTTCTCTCGCCATATTTTTCCGAGGCGCAGCCGAGGAAAAATATGGCGAGAGAAACCAAATCGGAAGGGCGATGTATAACGAATTTATCATATCTCAGAGCATTAAGAATCACTTTGGACTTCAAGGCCGACATAAATGGAACGGACTTCGATCGGACTTGCACTGGTTTCAGAACGATCCACAGCATGCACCGGAAAAAATGAACACAAAGACAAATGTATCATTTTTACAATCCTCATCTTTAAAACGTACTAAGGGAGGAGCAAAGATAACGATAACATATACTGTAATCCGTGAACAATGAACCCGGTTTCCGTGTGAAATACCGGTGGGCTTCGGTGATAAAGAATGAACAATCTAACTTCAAATTCAGCTTCATCTCTTATGTTCTATTCTGAAAATCAGAAACGTATAAAATACTGGAACATTAAGCTTAATCTCAATTTCATATTTAATATTTAATAGCCATCGACGAGTATAATATCTAGATTATATACCTTTTGTTAATAAATACATCGAAAGACCCGTTCCGGATTCACATCTGTTGCGTGGATATGTAAGTTTCAAATACACGTGTGAACTGTTACATTTCCATTCTGTCTATAATTCAACACCGTGTCACTCGACAGTGTCACTTGTGTCATGTTTCCATAACATCACACAGGAGAAGGACCAACATGAACTGACTTAAATTTACAGTTCGAGAGAAAAATCGGAAAAATCAAACTGTCCTGCACAATCAAACTGTCCTGCACAATTTTGCTTCATTTTCGCACGATGATGTTGATTGCATTTATTGTGCAGTTATTGAACATTGGCGCTGAGGGATTTGCGGCGACCAGGATAGCTGTGGGAATGTCACACGATGTGGGCGGGACAGCGGTGCTGTCGAATTCACAAAACAGCTGATTAAGATCAAAATCAAAGTCGTCGGCATGGCCTTCTGCTCGTACATCCTGGGTGTGTAACACGGCCGACGTGGCATCATTTGACGTGGGTGCACGGTACTGAGAAGATGATGTCACAGTTTCTGCAGGATGGGGTTTGACAAGAACATTTACTGGAAGTGTATGCGTACCGGTATTCGTCTTTCGGGTTGAACCCATCGTGTCAGGAAAGGCTACTGACGCAACCGTGTGGCCCATTTGCAGTTTCTCGCCATCACTTACTCGCTGGTAAACCGACAGCGACGAGACAGATCTGTGACCTGTGACAGCCATTATTTGAGATGCTGAATAGTTGTTTCTACCAAGGATGGTGATGCCGGTTGCTCGTATACTGTGGTTAGTGTATGGTTCAGAAAGTTTCAGACGAGTGCCCAGGTTGGTCATCAAGGCTGCCAAGCGGTATTTCCCAATAGGTTTGTTATAATACCAAACTTTATCGTCGTCGAGGAAACTATCAACCGGGTACTGCCACAAGCGATCACATTTCGGATGGAGTTTGGAGATATAACTTTCGAATGAAGCAACAGGACAGAACGGGGAACCTTCTTCTTGCAGGCATGAATCCGGTAACACCCTCTTTTTGCTGAGCCCGGCGATTTTTTGTGAGTTCATCCTCCTTTTTTTTCACATACCTCTGCCCAGTTTTCGGGTCCCGCTTGATGATGAATGTGTTTTTGTCATCTTTTCCATATTCTCCACTCCCCTTCTAAAGAAGAACAGACGCACATCGAACTGAACTTTATTTGCAAGCCCAGTTGGGGTTTTTGGGGACATGAGAACAGACTTGTAGAGTTTACAACGATCGGACTCGTTTATGGGCTGATAATGATCGGTGTCGCCTTTTCCAGGTGCCTTCAACTCTGCAAGTGCGGTTTTGAAGCACTCGTTGGCTTCATTAAACTCCGAATTTCTAATCAAATCAAAAGTTTTCAAATACGGTGGGGCCTTCAGGTAACGATTCAGAGAATGTCGAAAGTTTTCGAGAGAGGATGTTTTGTACAATTCTCCGTCTTGTTTTCGGGCATCCAAATAAAAATGACTGAGTACCTCTGCTAACCTCT
>JAVTVY010006035.1:0-41024 GCA_036873755.1 Hanleya hanleyi
ATATAACACGATGTTTGTGACATTTCAGATATACTGTCATTATTTGAATGTCATGTGCTATGAGCTGACAGATGACCATGTGACTGGGCTAAATTTATATTCTCTCAGACAGGATTTCTGTTAACCTAGCCGACGGTGAGAGAATTCTGATACCGTATATCCATTATCAGGTAGCTGATGGCACAAGAGTACTTCATATTAACCTAGCAGCCAAAGGTGTCATTTCCAATTAGTTCCAGCTCCATCACAAATTGTACATATATGGATCAATCTGCCACCTTCATTACCGATCGGGGATGCCCCGCGCTGAATATCTTCACGTCTTGTGCTCAATACATTCCTGGATCCTGGTTTTAGGGAGTGTTAGCCTCATTGCGTAAATCAGAAATGAATAAAATTATGGAAGGCGAAGGTATCCAACTGACCAGGAAACACATAGTGGGAATCCAAAATTTGTCCTTATAAAACTACAGAAAAAAACAATTCTCCACCTGTTTTTTTTTTAGATACGCTTACTTCAACAGTGCAGGAAAAACATTTAACATAGGCGAATATATCCTTTGGGGGTATAATTGAAAACCACTTTTCTCTTCCAAGACACTCGCCTGTGTTTAGCTTTTATGTTAGTCTTCTTTCATAAAGGCATGCGCATAAGGTACTCGACTAAGTACACGGAAACATTCAATATATATTGATGCTAGCAACGATATTCGGCATCAAGATCTACACATAATTGCTTCATAGGATTTTTTTCGTATTGGCTAATACGAGACAGCTCTGTACCAATTATGTAAAATGGGGGAACATTAAAAGGGAAGGCACTGCTTATATCAAAAATTATACCATGGGAATAAGTATTTAAAACATTACACAGTATTTAAAACATTACACCAATGTACAAAAGAACTTTTATTTATTCACTGCAGATATGCTAAAATACTGTAGAACAATCTTAAAGTGTGTCCGAAAACAAATATCGGAATGAGGGATGGGATCGGGGCTGACAAGTAAATTATGGGATTTAAGTAGCATTAACACACTGCTGTTATAACAACATTGCACATATACTTTACAAAATGTATGTATGTCAAGATTGCATTTGACGGCCATGCAGAATAATTTTCACCGAAACTACTGCATTGAAACCACTGAGATACGTGAACAATTTAAACAGAAGTGAGTAGTATTTTCTATCTTTTTCGAACTTACCATACATATTAACACAGTAAGAGTTCTCCAGAATTTTCAAAACCAATACCAGTAAATAACTAGTTAATGCGCTGTTACGCCACGAAATGCAGGTATGTTTATGATACATCATGGCTATTTCATGTGAGTGAAAGGAGATGCAGGCCAAATGTATATATGATGAAGCACAATAATAAAAAGCAAAAAGATTCGGCCTCATATTGTTTTGTTATTTCCAGATATATCATGTAGATACTTTCTATGCCGAAGCCTTATTGCTCTGTCCTAGAATAAAAAGCTCGTATCTGATATTTTTTCATTAATACACTCGTCGACAACTTGATCATAATCTGCTTATCTCCTTTGTATGGGAATATAGCGACCAGCAGCTCCGTCGATAGATCAAATATCACGGACCGATGTGCACTTTCACCACTTGACCCGAACTTATCAAGGAAAGTTCAACTTCTTTATTAATATTGCCAGGCCTGAGATACGATATATAATCACATATTATGAATTCCGTGTGTAAAAAGACATCTATTCAATAACCTACATTCAAGTAATTTAACATCAAATTCTCAGGAAGACGCGATGAAAATATGACCTTTGAGAAGGTATTGTCGCTGATAAACGCACGTAACTTCTTTTGGCGACCTTGACCCTGGTCGCAACAATAGAACGTTTCTCGAACAACAACAACAACAATAACAACAACAACAACAAGTTCCTTTCGCAGAAAAGCATCAATTCGATTGATATTTCTCTCTTTCTGATATCCGATGCCGTATGGGTTTGCAAATAGATGTAATAAAGTAGCTTGCAGATAGAAGAAACGCCGTTTATGTCAAACTTCACGGATTTCGTTTCATCGCGACAGTTTACTCAGAGGAAGTGATCCGCCAGATTTATGAATGGCACAAGACTGTATTCTACCATGACTACAGGAGCTTGGATAAAATGTCAAGACGTTTCACAAACAGCATGAAGAGAAAGTTTGAAATGTTTTTGAAGAAAATGCCGTTTGTTTGACAAAGGTTATATATAAGTTACCGTTCTCTGAGCTTGTTGGGGGCGGGGAGTTGCCATCCAAGGATCTCTTGGCTTGCGCGCCTGATAAATTTCCTCTCAAAAAGCATAGATACCGGTAACATATACATATTCGTATTGATGTATTTAGTCAAGTATTGTAATGCGACAAAAATGTGACGTTAATTATTTCATTTATTAAACATTTAATCGTGACAGACGTTATTAGGCCTCCTGTTTTATTATGAACTGGTTCACGTATCCGCCGACCCACATGTGTGATACTCGTTGAAAACTAAACAAATTGTACCCGACATATTCGATATCGAAGAATGTACCAATCTAAACCCTTATCCGCGAGGGAAATAATTAGCAAGCATCCGGCGCTAAACTAGATGTAAAATATGGTCGTTTCGAGCCGTGTTCGTCAGCAGACGACGCTTCACTGTTCTAAACTGGGCTGGAGCTTGGCAATACAGATTTGCAAGTGTATTCCAGGGACAGCCGAGTCTTTTTTAAAACATTGACAGCCTTGTTAAATAAATATATTGATACATCTGATACAATGTGAGTTAACGCCTAACTTCAGACAACTGTTGATGAAAATATTTTTTTTTAGAAACGAAACACCTAGAAACATTTCTTTGCCCAGTACTGGCATACAATATGGAGTAGAAGTCAATGAGAGTTTCCCCGCCCACCGCCCGACAAGGGTTTTTGTGACGATGTGACGATTTTAATCAAGGTCACAAAACATTTTTGCAGAAACTTATAAAACAGGGCTATACCACCAAGCGCCTTCACTCAAAGTTTCTCAAATTTGGCGATACATATCGCATGCTGATATCAAAATACCAGGTAGCGTGCAAGATCTATGGCGTTTCATTTCGTAACTTGTGTCTAACTCCGCTTAACCCGGGACTAGGGGCCGTATGAACCCATGTACTTCAAGATCCTCATCTTGCTCATATGAACAGTCACAATCAAGTGTGACTGAGATACATCATTCTCTAGATGACAACTTTACAACGAATATTATGGATTAAGAATACTCATCAGCGATACGGATTTGATATTTTTGGAACATCGTGATGTCTTGCCGGCATCATTGAAAACTGTTGACCGCTTCTCTCTTGCAGGAATCTAGCCTATGTTTATGTATGCTATGATTGTCTTTTTGAATTTGGTGCTTATACTGTTATATGGAATATGGAATAGGTCTTCAGATTATGGACGCGGATATTCTTTGATGGACGACGGCTGAATTGTGACGGACCAGGCGATTGTAATTTGAAGAGCAAAATCCATTAACCAATAACTAAAAAAAGCAAGAGGTCTAATGTACATAATTATCGTAAGAATATAAATGCATCTTACGAGACAAAGTATCTTGAATGTATTTATCTTTGAAATGAAAAATAAAATAACACATCGCTGTCAACTGTGAAGATGATATTATTGTCATGTCCTACAAATCGGATTAAGACAGTAATTCTGCTGTCATGTCACTTGTTTATCTGTCCAATTATCCTATATCTCAGCAGCATGAAACACAACTTCCGCAAATATACAGAGAGAACGTGCTACCATTCCTTCAATACGGATTACTCGTTCAAGGTGCTGAATGTAATTCCCACAGGTACGTGCAGAATAGCAAGCTGTCTTCCTTGTCTACTGAGTCGAAATCTCGACACTATTGAAAAAAGCGTTCAAAGCAATCCTGTAAACTATATTGCACCGAGTGCCAATAATTCCTAAATTGACTTTGTATGCTTGTTTGAGGGAGGGTTACTTTTCCTAATTCCACTGTTGACTGATGGCTGACCGGGTGCTGTACTGGCTGGGCTGATCAATGTCCAGGATAATAGGAACTGTGGACACTCTCGTGTTCTGGCACATTTAGGCACCGTCGTGATGTGGATGAAAAATGTTGAAAACGATGTTAAATCCTACTTACTCACTCACCATGTTAAAGCCCCAGCATGTAGTGACAACTTCTTAATAATCTAGAATCACCACCAATAATGTTCAGATATTAAAGCAAAGCTAAAATACTGATACAGCAATTCTCATGCAACAGAAAAACCAGGATGAGTGTGTAGAAGTTAACGTCGTTTTCAACATTTTTTCAGTCATATCACGACGGTGCCTACATGTGCCAGAACACGAGAGTCGTCATAGTTCCGATTATCCTGGACACTGATTAGCCCAGCCAGTACAGCACCCGGCCACCCATCCAAGTATTGACCGAGCTCAACGTTGCTTAACTTCGGTGACCTGATGAGAACCGGTGTGCCCAACGTACATATGCCTATATAATTATTGCAGCAAAGCCTTCGGTTTTGGATGATACTATAGCGACACATTGGGACAGCCAATTGTGAGCACCGTCATGATGTCACTGAAGAATGGTTGAAAGTGACGCTAAATTCTACACATTCCCTCACTCGCCCCTTTGGTGTTTTGTTGATACAACTACCTAAAAGGAATGTAGGTACACATATAAAATTACAATCATAAATAAATTAAGGTGGCTCCCTGGTTTAGATGCAAAGTCATGTCATTTTTCTCATATTTTTTGTATAGCTCAGGAAGTCCATCCTATATCAGAAAATGATATAAAAATTGAGGCATACCGTATTACTTTTTTTCTAATTTTCAGCTTGTATAACGTGTACCTGTGGCAAATTGATACAATGTGATTTCTAATTGTTTTCAGAATATTCAAAAGTCATGTCAATTTTCTCATTTTTTTACTACGTATTCCTTGGAGTATGTAGTTTTTTAATAACTCAAATATAAGGTAGGTCGCCATCCAAAAAAGGGCATGAATAGGGCTCCGAATGTATTTACTCCCACACTTTTTCCCGCCATTTTGCATCTAGTCGCAACAATGCAACGTCATGACGTCGACAAATGCCACGCCAACAAAGAGTTTGCCATTCGACGTCATGACGTCACAAGGGATGCTTAGTAAACGCAGCATGTCACAGTATCTCATTCCATCAATTCGCGCACAAGAGTACGATTAAAAGGGAGGTAATTGCTATGCGCAAAAAGCTGCGCAGAACAGCCATTCTTGTAACCAGGGAGCCACCTTAACCAGACTAAATACTCGAAAAGCAAGGCTATTTATTTGAAAAACCTAAGCAGTCAACTATTTTCAAAGAGGTTTGAAGACAGCATAGACTTTCCGGCACATTCTTCGATCATTACTAAAGGCAATATTATATTAGTATCATTTAAAAGGTAAGATCGGTCAATCTACTACCAGTTTATTTATATTTTGTATGTTCTTCCACTAAATTCTATCAGATCCATCCAATTCACTGTGACATGGTGTCGATACGTACGCCTAAGCATGATGCAGGGTAACTTTTTGCTAAACACGGGATTTTCAAAATGGCAAAAAAATCCATTCAGATTGTACAGCGATAATGATGATCTAAATACCATCCCGCAACATATTCTAGTTTTGGAGCCCATTCAACTTCTACGGTTCTTAGGCGTCTGTAGAAAATAGATATATTGTTTTGTGGATTTCATCAACAGAATTTGATAAAGGACACCGTAAATCAATGGCCTCGTTTCTGTGAACGGTATGCCGCCCCAACTTCTGATCGAAATTAGAATACAGATCGTGTACAGTTTTTGCAGTCAGTGACTGATCACCAGCGCTCGGATTTCATCGAAAGGTTGCAAGACAAAAAACATTGGCATTGTAAATGATTACCACTGAATAAATACTTGCGGGACGAATTGATGTTTTCCAAAGACCTTTGGCATTTTGTCTGAGTAAAAAGTTTCTGTTCTCATGTGTGTGTGTGTAAAAAGGGCCTAATTGGAACTATGAGCCACGGTTTTCAGAGATAAATATATGAGTCTGCTATGTTATTTATGTCTCAGCGAGCCAGATATTTTATACTGGTTAATATAATTACAGTGTCACTGCTTGGATTGCAAAAGTGCTCCCAGGTTATGTATTATGTCGCACATCAAATACAATTACAGTCCCAAAATACATCATACCGAGGGCTTAAACTGTTATTTGATACCAATCCATCGTTCGTGTTAAATCGCACATATCATGGCGAATGTAAGTGTCAGATCCGATGTTTCGTAGGCAGCCGCCGTCCTGTAGGCAGTAAACTGTCCTGTCGGGGACAGCATATCACATTATTATATTTGTTAGAGTGTCTCCCTATATAAATTGCAATGAGATAAAACTGCATATTCCCCGGTCAACAAAACTGCATATTCCACCCCCCATGGAATATACACTAAAGGGAGATAATTAGAACAGAGGTCTCCCGTTCTCTCAATCGCGCTCCAAATAGCCCATCACGGACCAGTTCGTCGAGTCAATTTTAGCTGGAGAACACAGCAGAAATAAATTATCTCCCCCCATCTATTTGTAAGTAGAATCGTACCCAAGCACATTATTGGAGTAACTAACAAGCGGCATCGAACAACTATACGTGCGTTGCGAGATTTACAATGTACACGATATTAGTGAATCAGCTCCGAATCAGTGGAATCTCGTGCATGAAAAATAATGTTGCTGGCGATTGCCCACTGAAAGCAATCAACTCAGAAGGATTGCGCTCTTCCAAAATAAACATAAAACATTATTTTGCTCGAAAGATAATATATTAGCACAGAGTTAAGTTGATAAATATAATAATGAAATTATTGCCTTGTTGTGAGGGGAATATGCAGTTCGTTGCCCCTCGTCTGTGCATATTGCCCTCGCCTGCGGCTCGGGCAATATGCACATCCTCGGGGCAACAAAACTGCATATTCCCCTCAAAACAAGGCAATATTTTCATAGTAGTAACCGTAACTGGATCATTCAGAAAGGTATGGGATTAAAAATATTAGGAAATATTATATACATACATCTCTCCAAAAAATAGGCATCTAGGGAATTATTGACTCAGCTATATCAGTATGTTAGCTATTCTCTAACGTTTTCAGTGCAGGGCGAATGGATTGTTCAAGGTTCACATGTTCCGATATCATATAGACTGTATTACTACATACATTGCTATTTGCTATATTTGCTATATTGTTATATGTGAATATACTTATTCTCTTGCTAATCATATAAATGATGAGTTGATATATTAAGATTTAAGAGAGTGGGTGAAATATTTATACTGCATTATTGGGGTAATGATTTCATAAAGCCTACCATGACCGGGGTGTGCTTTATCATCACCATGAACCTTGACACACGTAATACAGGCAACGACTACCCATCCATTCATTCTTCGCAACATCTAAACTTAAATTTAGCATCATTGTGGCAGAGATCGTAACATATTGAGCTGAGGGGAGCAGTGTGAAGGTTATTAGCTCAAAATATGATCAAATACAGCCCAGCCAGAACAAATATCCCCGTAGAGCCATCACTAACATGAATATCCCGGCTCTAGTTATTTACAGAGACGATTGCTTAAATTATAAGACAGCTGATTAAATGAGTTTCAATTTCAAGGAAACTCAACAAACTGACAACAGAGCTCAGGAGCTAAATAACAATGTAACAAACGCCTTTCAAACTCATACCAGCCAACGTGACTGGCTTGCTGAACAAACACATCTCCCAAATCTCTTCTCTTGGGGATCCAATGCACTACCATACACTTGTTAACCGCAAACGCCTACGTCATCGGAAGATCACGAGAAATCGCGTCTTTTAATAATCCGTTTAGTGTAATCCGGAAAGACAGCGTATAGATGTTTTTTCGTGAAGGCCAGACATTAATAATCAGGAAATACAATCTTATTTATTTTATGGCTGTCAAAAAATGCTGGCATTCGCTATATCGTGAGTGTGTTTGTGATAGCTAGTCTAAGGCGCTAACGTCATTTTCAGTGTAAGTGTTCTGTTTTATAATCCTAACATCCCCGTCGGTAATACTCCCTTCAGGACGATCGTAAATTTCATTTGTCCTAAATATTTTATTACGCTTAGACTTAAAACTTACATCATACGTCTGTTCCACGATATATTTTGATATAAATGTGTTTATGTAAATATATGCGTCAAATCTGACATATGGCCGCTGGTCGTTATGCATAAAATCCGCTGCTGGTACATTGACAGAAATTAAAGTAACTCTGAAAACGAAGAAAACTTACCAAGAACGATATCACATATTCCAACAGTATCTACAGTAGACAATCTTTTGGGTGCAAATTTGCACTGCCTGTGGCCGACATATCTTTTCGCTTAAGAATACACATATGAGCACAGATTGCTCAGTTTGGTGTTTAGTTTCTTCCTTTCATACAGGCCCAGCGGACCTGATTACAGAGACAAGAATGATTGTGTTTAAACAATAAAACTGTTCACACACTAACAGCTAGAAGTTTGAATATATATAGGGTTATAGCAAACCCAGATAATTAGATATGATAAGTTAATAATGTACATCCCGACAGGTTGACTTTAAATCTTTCAACTCGTTTAGCCCTACCTTGGCTGGGGGCCATGATGACACCCCCCCCCTCCCCCGACACCGCCCCCTCCCCCACCAAACTTTCTCCGAAACGACGAAAATGAAAGCTGACCCTCCGCGATTTTTTAACTTATCATATTGGGGTCATTTTGAGCCTATTTGCACAACACTTCGGGTAGAGGATCATGAGTAAATTCAAGATGGCGACATTGTGGGATATCAGAAAAGTGATATTTTCGTCATTTTTTTTCAAAATACCTGCTTTTCTTGGAGGAAAATTGGGCAAAATGTATCTTGTTTCACATCAGACTATTATTTACTAATTTATCATGCAGTTTTTGCAAAAAATAAATTCGAAAAATCTGACCGAAAACTCGACCGAAAAATGCTTATTTCCAAGATGACGTAACTGTGACGTCATCAAAGTGGCCATCTTGGATTTTTTTTTCATTTTCTGGTAGAGCTTGACCCAAGGGTATATTGTGGTAAGTTTCAGCTCCCTAGCTCAAGGGATAAAAATATTTAGGGGGCCATTTCGCCCCCACCCCCCGATCCGGACAGGTCCCAAAAAACACAGGCCAGACAGGGTTAAGACATAAAATTCTAGGTAGGTGATGCAGTATTACAAAGTGACCATGAGCGTATTAAAACAGGGACGAAGGGTTGGAGAGAAACCATTCCTAGGTCCCTTAGTTATTCTTCAACCGCTTTATTGGCTATTTCCTTGCAGCTATTCATCTCATCTCATCTCATCATTCAGCTCATCATGCAGCTATTCTTGTTCTTGTGATCTTTGTAAACGGTAATCAGTAGCCAATTTTTTGGACTGTGCTAAATGAACTATGTTTGAAAGATATGATAGAAGTAGTCTCCACGTCCAATGCATGCGCCAGTGAGACACAGTAGCCTTTATAGTGCGTCCATAAAAGAATTTCCGCGTCAGTAGACGATTGGAATAACGGTTTATATTACGACTGGTTAAATACCGATTCCAAACACGATATAAATGTTTGAATTCCCAGGTCCAGAGCATGCAGGTTAACCTCTTCGTTTACATGAGACGACTCTGGTCTATCGATTATGAGAAAACATGTTATGGAGGTGGAAATATGCCAGTATGGAGGCTAAGAATGTCCGGTGGCTAGGAGTGTCCCGCTCCTATCGTCTATCCCAGGTAGGACACTTTTCTCCACATTGGGGACCAGTGTCCGTCCTTAGTTGCAATAGAAAAGATATGAAAAGGGACACTAATCACCTGGACATTCTTATCCATCACACCGGCATACATGCCAAGAAGAACCGAGACTACAATTTTCTTCTTACATTCCTGCTATACGACTTACACATTTTTCCAGAGTGGATACACTGGTTACACTTTTTTCGGGCGTACGACGGGCGCCTTGGGGCTATAAATCTACACTTGCCAAACTTTGGGGAAATCTTCAGAAAAGGCAGAAAAGTTCAAAATCTAATACAGTATTTGGTGGATTTCCGAATCACTTTTCACATCCAGACTGCTAGCGTTCGTTCTTTACGAGGTGGGAGCGACTGCTGGTCTTATATTCTAGGAAAATCTGTCGTCTATAATTGTATGTAAACAAAATCTTCAATCGAACTTGTCAATCGATGAGAAAATAGCCTCCGCTTCAGTGCACCAGCGCGGGCAGTTGCGAATCATTTTGGTGAGTTGCGGATCACGCCATCTAGCGGCCGTTATAGGCACTGAGAATGGAATGTTTATCGGCTTGAAGGGTCATCTGCTAATCACCCATAGGCCGGTGAAACCCTGGAGAAGATTTCAATGTTGCCTTCTCCCCGCCCTGTGAGCGAATTTTTAACTGTTGCAGTCCAGGCACAAATGACACGCAGATCTAGCGTCGAAAACGTTCTGAAGTATATTTATCTTGGAGCGAGCCTACAAAATTGCATTGTAATCTCAACTTAATTATTTTTTAGAACGTTTTAGGATACGATGTCTGACAATCATGTGAGAATTCGGATTGTTTATATTTATTATTGTGAATATACTGTAGTTAACAAGATGATTATTTGTAAGTCCATGCAGTGCCCTATCAAATGAAATAAGTACTTCGATACCATATTTGGATTGCCCATGGTCAGTTCTTATTTGCTTCGTATATTTGTCTCTCTTGCAAAAATTAGTACATAATATGCCTCAATATTGACGGAATACCATTATTACTGAGACAGAAATTCTTCACAGACAACGACGGCCCTAACTGAATGTCCGATCTGTCTGACCATGCCTTTTACAGAAAACATTCCCACTAATTATGTTAATTTTCGCAACATTTCGTTAGTTCGAACCATGATTATTTATACACAGGTGAGACCCGTTAAGATAGAACCGAACAAAGCTGGTTCAATAAAAACTTACACATGGGACCGATTTGACCTGATATGGGTTTTTTTTTTGGTTCCATATTTTTGATTTACTTATGTACTGCCTGGAACTAAGAACCAAATTCCCCAGGAAAGATACGCCTATATTTCCGTCATGTTTCCGACGGAACGACTTCAAAATTGCACCTTCAAAACTGACATCTGTTCATAGCATCTATTTGGACGACAGAACATACAGAAGTCACACATATATATTTTTCTCACGTGGTAAAATCCCACTTTATTGGGAAGACAAAGACGTGCTTGTTTACTGACCCTCAACTTCAGCTAAGTGGAAACTGGGGAGGCTATTTTCACTTTGCCGTATTACTTAACCTGGGAGATTATTTTGAACCAGTGATGACTCGCACAATTTTATACATATTCATAGAAGAAAAAGACAGCATGCTTAGAATAATGTATATTTGGCAAATATTACATGAAAAAATGTCAGCTATCATTAGTTCAAAATAATCTCCCAGGTTAAAAGACAGGACAGAGTGAAAATAAGGCTCCTCGGTTGCTACTCAGCTGAAGTCAGGGGTTACTGAACAGGCAGGCTCTTATTTGTTTTCCCAAACGTGTGATTCGACCATTTTAATAATGACCACACATGGAAAATTTGGCGGGAACTTGGGTTCTGTGTATGACTTGAATTATTCCAGAACAATAGCTTGTCCCTCTGGCATTCAGTGTCCTCTGGACACATTTGCGCGCATTTCCTATGTCACAGTGTTCAATTATGTAATTACACATAATAACGACCCCACCCCCTTTCTCTCTTGGAGCAGGCCAGGGTGGGAACCTAGGTGTGGGCTCTCCCGTTGGTACGGCTGTAATTCGTCCACCCTCGTCCAGAATATCCGCAAAGGTGCCAGCCAGACCTCGTGGCACATGCCCAATTGGCAAGTTGACCACATCTCGGAGTACCAGGTGTCGTTTCTCATCAGTGACAAGACCATGTTTCTCTTTGGGGAAATCGTCCAATTGAGGTATCCACACCAAACAAGCCTCCCTATCATGACTGTTAGTGTACTCTCTATCAACTCGGAGAGATGATGGTGGATCTGTCATAGGAGGACGGATTTTGTACTCATGATACCCCTTAATAACACAGTTTTTAACTCTTAGGACAAGCGAGTTGCCTCCTGCCGGAAAGTATAAAATGGATTGCCGTGAATGAAAGATGATTTCTGTTCCGTTCATATACACGTGTCATGATCGACAAAAAGAAAAACGATGGATATGAATCCTGGGAAAAACAATTCGCCGTGAAGCCGAGATACGGCATGGTGTGCAATATATAGGGTCATGTCCCTTGCTGACAACAGTATTCGAGTTGTTAACGCCTATATTCGCCTTTGGTTTTCCTATTACTCTAACGAGTGCTCATTCACCCCCATGGCTCATTCACCCCCATGGCTCATTCACCACCATGGGTTCATTCACCCCCATGGGTTAGTTTATAGGGATAAGGAGATCGCGTGCCCTTTCTATACCTCTCATCTCGCACTACTCATCGCGCATGCGCAGTCGACCCATTCTACTGTAGGGTGGAAGCCTGGCCTATGGAATCTCAGCTAGGGAAATCCCCTGGTCTCTCGCCCCACCCTATCCCGCGCCACACCCATAGGGATAGGGAGATCGCGTGCCCTTTCTATACTACTACTCATCGCGCATGCGCAGTCGACCCAATCTACTGTAGGGTGCAAGCCTGGCCCATGGAATCTCAGGTAGCGAAAACCTCAGGTCTCTCGCCCCACCCTATCCAGCGCCACACCTATGCGACCCGCTGTGCAGTGAGTAAAGCGGAGGAGGAGGAGTAGGACAGTAAAGCGGAGGGGGAGGAGGAGTACGACACGACACGGATTATACTAGGGAGATGGGAAGTGGATCAAAGATAATTTCAATGTTCAATGGCATTTATGGCAAACGAAATCTAATTCCTCCTCATTCAAAGCTGATTTGTCGATGCCTTCTGGAATGCACTCGTCGTGGATCCATAACTTGCAAGGTCCACATTGAACCCAAGTACGACCCTCTGTAGTGTTTCTGTCCACCCCCCAAGATAATTTCAATTGTCTTCTACCCGTTGTTTTTGGCTTACTCATCACTGCCTTTGATTCATCTTTCTTCTTTTTTGCCATCTGTTTCTCCTGTTTTTCCAAGAACATTTTCTTTGCTTTCATCTCCCTGTCTGCAAAGTTTCCAAATTTTTGAAGTTCATTTAGGGCCATCTGCCTTATGCACTCCTTTGATGTTAAATGGTCAGGCAAGCTCTGAATGAGCTTCTTTGGCTTCTGACCCTTTTCAGCGCCTGAGATAGAGCCAAAGCAACCTCAACAACAGGTGAAACGTTCGTCTGTTTTCGAACATCAGGAGATCTCTCGGGCTCATTGTATTCCAAAGACGATGCTGCGGTAGCGAGAATGTCAAGGCCTAAACACCCTGAAGTTGAAGGTACAGCTGTCAAATCTCCAGCATCGTCTTCCTTGCTCACACCCTGACCAATCTCCGCCTTTTCCATCAGCTGTCTGTACACGTCAAATCCTGGTGATCGTCCAATCAAGTCAAACCTCTCCTCAATGCGTTATTTGTATTTCTCTCTAACAGGTGTTGTCAAAACGCCGTCATACACTTCCAATGCCCCCCCCCCCTCCCCCTCTCCCTAGCTTTCAGGGTTTTCCCATCCATTTGTTCTTCACCGGTTGTCACCCCAACTTGAACGGTATCGATGGATTCGTTGATCTGATGGTGTGTCAATCCAGGCTTCAATTCGTCATCACCGATTTTGTTCCTATCTACTCGATAGATACCGCGGTTGCGACAAAACTGTTGACGATAGTGGACGGCTTGTAAAAGTCCAGATAAGCTTCCTTCAACTTCTCAGCGAAGTTGGGCTTCCCGATGGAAGAATCGGGCGCTCTCTGTAGTGTTTCCTTAGCACCTGGTACCACTTGGTCTTCAGAGGCCCGAATACACCCCGGTCTAATGGCTGCATCAGGTGGGTGGCATTGGGAATTAGCCGATAAATTTCGATGCCCTTTTCCATCGCCGAGTTGAAAACAGACATGTCAACATGACTGGAAACGCTGTCGATGAGGAGCAAAACTGGCCTCTCGGTTCCTGTATGTTTATCGAAAAAGTCGATAAACTTTCCGAATGCTTTTGCCGTCATCCAGCCCTTCTTGGTGTACTCCATAGCGGCGCCTTTAGTGGCACCGCTCAGAGGATTGCAACCTACAGGTTTTGGACTGTGGTACACGAGAAATGGCGGCATCATTTCTCCCTCTGCATTACAACATTACATCACTGTGAGACGTTTTTTACTCGAACTCCCAGTAACATGTGGCACCTAGTATGACCTCCGCTCTTTAACTGGTCCAATAACCCGACTTGCTCCCCATGCTAAAGCCACATTCGTTCGCATTCCAAATATGTGCAGGTTTTCCCAGCAGATGTTTGGAAATCAGAAACTCCCGGAAATCTGTGTACCTTTTGTCAAACTGTCCTGTCGTCACTTTAGACTTACTGGCTTCAAGAGAAACTTCACTTCTACTGCCGACGATGTGACAGTTTCTTGCCACGAAACCATAATATGAGTCCGATCCAGGCAGGCCACCCTTGAATGGTGTTATGGTGCTACATTTGCTCAAGTTGTATGTCACGTACCAGTTGAACAGTTTTATTCCGCATGGAGGGTAAATCCCACTATCAAATTGGTGAGATCAGATTGGTGGCTCACCCTCCCTGATCAGTCCCACGTTCAGATTCTGGACCTTTACCATTAATTTAACTTTCAGTTTACATATCTCAATGACCCGTCACAGAAGGAAAAATATAAGTAGGCTCATATTGACTCCGATATGATAGGCTATATAAGTTCTGTTTAGTCGGATAGATCTACAATAATGAGAACGTCGGCGATATAGTTTTCAGTTTCTCATTCGATGGGATTATCTCGGAGAATATTGTGAACAGGAAAATCCTATTAGCTTGAAGTGACCGACTTCGTCAAGTATGGGGACGAGTAAATGAGCTATGGGAGTCCCTGATGACCATTGATAATTCATGTCGGAAATCGAAATCCCCAAAGAACCGGAGATAACGCCAACAGCAAACTCTTATATCACGTTATGCCATCATGATTCCTGATTTATCGACAATGATGAGAGACAAATGAATAGTTAAAAATATCAACCAGAGATATGTCTTTGAGATGTTTTCGTGAAAAAATGATTTATTATTCTGCCTGTTATTGTTGGTTATCGTTCTCAGTATGGTATACCGATTGGATAATACATGAAAGAAACATAACGGTTTATGCTATTGGATTTTTGTCGCCCAAAACTGGTGTCGTGCAATCCTCTACTGAAACCTGGACTTATCCTTGTGATTCCTGAAATAAAATGAACATTTTCTTTCATCCAGCAAAATATTTCAATTTCTTGATAGAGAACACACTCACGAATAAACACCAGCCAACATTAACCTGGTCATTTCTAACACTGTATCGTACACGTATTGACACTTTGCTTTATCCGTATAAACTTCAACCCGAAATAACTTTATTTCAGCCAAGTCACCACTTAATAGATTCATATATACTAGTAATTAAATTGTGATCAACTGGTGGTCATTTTGGATATGCAAAACGACACCAATATTAGTACATCAGATATTTTAAAAGATTGTGAGTTTGACGATACAAGCATGGAAGTAGGCACATAGCCAGACAATGGATGAACAGAACTTTTAGCTGTTGGGCCATCGCAGATTTGGCCTAAGTACATCATCGCCATCCTATTTCTGCTGAAATGCCACAACGGAACAGATGGGAGACACAAGCTGAATCTTTTCGACATCATAGCTTAACTGATCAGTTTCCTTGAAATTGATTTGGATAATTATATGTGAAAAGGATCATGGTAAAATTGATAAATTTCGTGTTAGCGATGTTTTTGGTCATTTTATCAGCTTTTATAACCCAAAGTTCATAATGTACAAGCGTCTTGTCTGTCATTCAATATTCAACCCTCGTCCGTTTAAGAATTTTCGCGTTTATAATTCAATTAAACCCAATATAAAAAGAGTGGTGGAAAACGATGCAGGCGTACTGACAAGAAGTCATACGACCCAAAAGACGAATATACTGACTGTATATTTCTAAAACATCGCAAAAACCAAAAGTGATCCCTGTGATGATTTGTATCCCAGCCACGCTTTCATTGTAGCTGTTCATGTGGACATGTTGATTTGACCTGACCACCCGGCTCCTCGCACCGCCTTGAACGGTATTAGATACAAATATTTCAGAGACCTAATTCATATAACAGCTATAGCACCATTTTTCAAAGTATAGTACAAGTGAGTGAGTGAGTGAGTAGGATTTAACGTCGTTTTCAACATTTTTTCAGTCATATCACGACGGTGCCTACATGTGCCAGAACACGACAGTGTCCACAGTTCCTATTATTCTGGACACTGATCAGCCCAGCCAGTACAGCACCCGGTCACCCATCCAAGTATTGACCGAGCACAACGCTGCTTAACTTCGGTGTATAGTATAGTACAAATTAATATAGGCTAGTTTCCTGCGAAAGAGAAACAGTTTTCAGTGATGGCGCCAAGACATCACGATTTTGCAGATATATCAAATCCATATAGCTGATCAGTATTTTGAATCCATATGATTTTTGTTGTAAAGTTGTCTTCTGGAGAATGACGTATCTCAGTCAGGCTTTGATTGTGACTTGAAGCACACGGGTTCGTACGAATCTAACACCAGGTTAAGCGGAATTAGACATAAGTTACGAAACTCTACGCCGTAGATTTTGTACGATAACCTCGTATTTTGCTATCAGCATGCGATATGTATCGCCAAATGTGAGAAACGTTGAGTGAAGGCGCTTTGTCGCCAAGCCCTCTATTATAAGTTTCTGCAATAATTTTTTGTAACGACTAAGATCGTCACATTTAACACAGCGTCTAGCAAATGCTACTAGGCGAGATATGTATACGTTATATGCAGGTCCCACTAGAATATTACTGCCCAGAAAGAGGTAGTTTACGAAGTCGACGACAGAGAAGGCCCGCTTCATTTTTGTGGTGGTATAAGGCTATCTGTAGTATCCTTCGAAGCCAATGAAGATGGATATATTTCATTCACTGTGCCATTTATATGGCAATTATCCACAGCGAGAAGATCGTTTATATAACGTTAGGTGAATGAGAAGGAACGGGCTTTAAAATGAACGGTTTTTGAAAGCGCCTGCATACAGTCGTATTCATAGAGAACAGATATAGGCCATCCAAGAGGGGTGCACAAACAGTACCCTTTGGAATTACAACACATATAAGGGAAGTGGGAAGAAGTGCCGACATACTGACAGAGCCACATGACTTCACAGTGTAGTCTTCTGGTTAATCTATTCTAAAGCACATACCAAGAATCTAACGATTCGTGATCTGTTGTATCTCAGGTACGCTTTTAGTGTACCTGTTCATGTGGCAACTTGGAGGACATGACCACACGGCCCCTAGCACCGGCATAAGCGGTATTAGATACAAATCTAGAGAGCTATGATGGAAATGCTCTGACAACTCGTATATTGGTAACCTGCGAGCTGTGTCGCTGTGACAAATCGTACACTGGGGATTGGTGAGCTGTATCGTCGTCAGATGAAAATGACGACATTTAACATAAAAGACAAGTCTGTAAGTACCTACCTATATGATGTTGATATGTTGTGTTGAGGAATTTCACATAGATACTATTGATGAGAAAATCAAGCAACTCTACGAATAAAGACACATCCCTTGAATGATAACCCTTGTATGTAGTAGTGTAAAGAATGCTTTATAGCTTCTGACGTTAACATATCGGCGATCAGTTTTGGAAGTTGTAATATACATATCTACTCTATACGCAACTATGAGAACTGACGTTCGATTTGCGAAATTTGAAGCGAGTTATATAGATGAAGTCGGACTAGTCTAAATTGATCGGGAGACAATTTTATTTGGGCCGCGGTCGAAAACAGTTTTGGAACGGTCCAAAGGGACCAAGTCAGCGTGAATTTCCGACCGCACCGATGACAAAAAAATCTGGCTTCAGCACGTCACTGTCGGACCGGGCATACGTGAACTTTGGTCCGCGTTCCACAGTCCAAATTTTGACATGCTCCCTAACCGCTTGCTCGAGTGGAGGCCGACTTTTACATGTTTGGGGAGAAATGAGCTGTCAAAGTTTGTCAGAGAGAGAAAGAATTGGAAGGGTAGGCATACACAGCAGCTGGATGTCGGTGGATGGATGGACGGATGCAATTGGTCTCTCCATCACACTGGGATGGACACTGGTCGTGTAAACACGCCTTGTCGGTGTCCGGGTTAGTTTTGACTTAAGAGACGTCCTATGTTATTTCCTTCCAGATATCGAAGGGAATATCCTCCAGTTTGTTTTCCGCATAAACTCGGCTTGCGTCGGAATATATAGCGAGATTCCACGGAGACGGCAAACTAGACTCCCTCATCATCTGTTGAATGGTTGATATTTCAAGCAGACCACTCAAGTACTAGGTGCACAAAGCATGCTTTCCTAAGTACACTGATGTTCATATACGTAGGATGAGGTGTATGCGAAGTTAAGATAAATGCGTTTAGTAAATAATTCGCTCCGCTAAACAATGATTGTGCCTAATTTAACAAACCGACATAGAGTTTCCGTTTACAGAGATATGTATCCATAATTGTTTATTTACCAAGCTATAGATTTTATTATTTTATTTATTAAATTTGAACTGTGAAGATAATTTCAGTGTTATGCATATCGCGTGACAGCAGTCGAATACCGATCAAAACTGCAGGAAACCGACTACTGTATTGTTTCCTATATATGATTAGACGGTTTCAAAGATATTGCAAGCTCATCGCGAAATCCGAAATGTTCAGGAACTCTATATCATTTCCAGACTGATATGTGCCATGCAAGAGATGGGAAAAGCCATGTACTAGATATGACTTGCTATTTATGGCGAATGGCGTGGGAAGGCTAACTTGGATATCTGTGATGACCATAGGTATACTATATGAAACAACATCAACACCACAGAAGCAAAATTATACTGATAGGAGAATTATTTACTGTATTACACTGTCAAGACTCCTGATTTATGGGCATTGGTCAGTGAAATAATCTATCAATTCTTCGCATAAAGTAGCGTGTATAACATGGATGACTGATAAAACTCCAACCAGCTAGGCCAACTCTTGAGTTCTTCCCCCGTATATCCAGAACAACAGAGAAATGTTAAAGTTCCTCGAGATGGTTATCATGTCTCTGATGAGATTCAAATATTAGATTCTCATATTTTTTACCAAGTACATCCATTATTTAGCCAGTCTCCTTCCTCTTCAGCGATGTTCCATGTCGAGACACGAATTGACAGTTTCGACTCTCGATGTCAAGAGCAGTGTAGCATGTTTTCTTAAAATCTTAGAGCAAACACTGAGGACCAATGATACAGCAGCGTATACCATTCCCCAAAAGGGGTCTTCTGTAGAATTATGAGTTCAGGCTCGAAATATATTTATCAACTTTGAAAATTAAAGAAAGAAATGTGCTTTTCAGACTTCCGGTTGGTAGCCACCGCCTATCCATAGAATCCTGACGATAGAAAAGAACTAACCAAAATGAAAGATACTCTACGGCATGTCAAACAGGTGAAATTGGGGACGAGTTCCATTTTCTTTACTCCTGCCCAACGTCAACAATGTTAGGACCGCTGTATAATCTCTAGACTTGTGCATGCTAGACGAAATGTAATGAAACTCCGAGAAATCTCCCAAACAGATGAAAAATGTGGTTTAGTTACACTATGCAAGTTAAAAGACACGGTATGTTATTGTGTACTTGATTAAATTACGTTCTAATAGAAACAATCGTTATGCGAATATACCCTCTCTAAATTATATTTTTGTGTTTGCATTTCTTTGCTTGCTTTATGCAATTTTATTTTATGTCGATATTCGTGCATGTCAATACCTATATTGTTTGTCGTGAATATTGTATAATAAACGCCAAGGAAAATACTAATACTGTAAGAAGTGTAAATTTCAGCCTGTTTTTCCTTATATTTTTATTGTAGCTCTCGTACCACCCTTGTGGTTTAGTAACGTGCAAGAGCTATGGCGGTACGTTTCATAACTTGTGTCTAATTCCGCTTAATCCGGGGCTTAACCCAGTTCAAGATTCTCATGGTGTTCATATGAACAGACACAATAAAAGCGTGACTGGGATACATCACACTCTAGATATCGACTTCACAACGAAAATCATATGGATTAAGAATACTGATCAGCGATATGGGTTTGATATTTTTGGAACATCATGGTGTTTTGTTGGCATCATTGGAAAATGTTGACCGCTTCTGTCTTGCGGGAAATTACGCTGTCAGAATTTTGGGTATAGACGTGACGTACTCAAAATAGTTGGGTCAAAGGGACCCAAAATATTTGGGTTAAAATGGAATTCTTTGGGTCCGTCACGTCTTTCCTGAAAAATATCTGATCAATTTGATCCAATCCTTTGTGACAGTGTAGCCTAGTTT
Source organism: Hanleya hanleyi (assembly GCA_036873755.1). NCBI lineage: Eukaryota > Metazoa > Mollusca > Polyplacophora > Lepidopleurida > Hanleyidae > Hanleya > Hanleya hanleyi. The sequence continues at coordinate 20,696 of JAVTVY010006035.1, forward strand.
TATGTATACTATGTTTTATTCTTCTACTTTGGTGCTAACGCTATTATATGAATAAGGTCTTTGGATTATGGATGCGGAAATTCTTTATCGGACGACGGCTGAATATTGAATGACGGACTAGACGCTTTTATATTAGATTGCAATAATTGAGAAGAGGAAGTATTTTTGCATTTCGTAAGGTTAGTACCTCGCTAGATCATCAACTTTCAGTTTTCTGTCCCAATGGATTGTGGGCTAGCTTGGATTTACGTAGGAAGTGCATTTGACTTTTTCTAATCCAGTCAAGATAACAAGTTCACCATGTTGAATATACATGCAATCAAATGTTAAAGGAAAAAATTTAAATTTAGAATTTAGAAATGAATCATTTTCCCAACTTCATTCTACTTGGGTATTAGATCGACATGGTATTCTCCTAGTGTTATTTGCCTATATGTAAGCTAAATTTATTTCCATCATACGGCTGAGTGGACAATTATACTAATTTAAACAGACAGTCAATGAGCTAGATAAGATGTCGGTACCCTCTCGTCGTTCGACAGAGAAAACCCCAGGTTTTATTATTCTTAAGATAATCAAAACTGCGTTTTGATCTATGGTAGACCTACCTACTTGGCAGTTTAAGCCATGCATACCCACAGAAATTTTTGGAATCATTCACCGAACGCTATATAGACGATATCCTAGCACTGGATAATTACTGGATTTCAAGTTAATTACTGATAGGCGAGAAGGAGTGAGTGAATAGTAGGGTTTAACGTGGTTTTCAACCTTGTTTCAGTCATATCACGACGGTGTCTACAAGTGCCAGAACACGAGAGTGCTCACAGTTCCTATTAGCGTGGACATTGATCAGCCCAGCCAGTACAGCACCCGTGCACCCATCCAATTATTGACCGAGCTTAACGTTGCTTAACTTCGGTGATCTGACGAGAACCGTGTATCCAACGCTATAAGTCGTACCTAGAGGGACCATCATCTCTGGACATATACCTTTATAAGAATGATCAGAGATTTCTCTCGCGTCGACTCACGACAAGAGAGACGATTACAATTTTGACATAGTTAACTACTCAATTCTGAATAACAATATTCCAGAAGGACCTGCATACATACGTATACATATCTCGCTTGGTAGCATTTGCTATTTCAAAGACTGTGACGGTTTCAGCTGACGCCACATATTATTATTTCAGAAACTTTTCAAACAAGGCTATACCATGCACCAAACGCCTCGATTGAAAGTTTGTCAAGTTGTGTTATTAATATCGTACACTGGCTAGAAAATACGATTGTAGCATGCAAGATCTCTAGCGCTACGCTTTGTATCTTGTCTAATACCGCTTACCCCGGGGATAGGGGCCGTTTGAATATCGTACGATTGTAGCATGCAAGATCTTTAGCGCTACGCTTTGTATCTTGTCTTATACCGCTTACCCCGGGGATAGGGGCCGTTTGAATATCGTACGATTGTAACATGCAATATCTTTAGCGCTACGCTTTGTATCTTGTCTAATACCGCTTACCCCGGGGATAGGGGCCGTTTGAATATCGTACGATTGTAGCATGCAAGATCTTTAGCGCTACGCTTTGTATCTTGTCTAATACCGCTTACCCCGGGGATAGGGGCCGTTTGAATATCGTACGATTGTAGCATGCAAGATCTTTAGCGCTACGCTTTGTATCTTGTCTTATACCGCTTACCCCGGGGATAGGGGCCGTTTGAATATCGTACGATTGTAACATGCAATATCTTTAGCGCTACGCTTTGTATCTTGTCTAATACCGCTTACCCCGGGGATAGGGGCCGTTTGAATATCGTACGATTGTAGCATGCAAGATCTTTAGCGCTACGCTTTGTATCTTGTCTAATACCGCTTACCCCGGGGATAGGGGCCGTTTGAATATCGTACGATTGTAGCATGCAAAATCTTTAGAGCTACGCTTTGTATCTTGTCTAATACCGCTTACCCCGGGGATAGGGGCCGTTTGAATATCGTACGATTGTAGCATGCAAGATCTTTAGCGCTACGCTTTGTATCTTGTCTAATACCGCTTACCCCGGGGATAGGGGCCGTTTGAATATCGTGTGTTCTACATCTCTATGGTATTGAACAGACACAATCAAAGCGTGACTGAGATACATACTCTGGCAAATTTGATCCCACATTAGGATTTTGTGTAAAGAATATCACCATGTCTCGCTGACATCATTGAATACTGTTGACCTCTTCTCTCTTGTAAGAAACCATCTGTTTTTTTATTATTTTTATTTCATGTCATTGTCATACGAAATCGGGTTTTCGATTATTGACGCGAATATTCTATCATGGACGTCGACTGAATACTGAATGTCGAATGTGCCGCTTGCTGTTTGTCAATCAGCGAATCAGAGGTGATGAACATTATGTATCAGTTTTTCAGTTTTTCAGTTTTTCTAGGCGATCTACCACATAATACTTTCAGAACTGAAGAGAAATTATGGTAGCTTCAAATCCAATTCACCTGGATGTATATGGGTACCGTATATTGCCCACATTCTGAGTGAAAGTTTGTAGTGCGTAATTCAGTGATACGGCTTAGTAGCAGGTGGCTAGGATGAGCAAGCCTAAGGGAAACTTCAATGTTTTCTCCTCATTTATTGATAGGTGTTGGGCCCCATATGACAATATTCATGATACAGATGTTTTGCTATTTGGCAAGGAGCGGTTCAGAGAAGTGGCTTACAAGTGGTTCAGACAGTGAATGTTGGAGCAGTGAATGAGTATTGGGCGAACAAATATCTAGTTCTTGTGAGCGGTGCTTACAGATATTCTTTCTTAGCAGATGCCAGGGATGCCAAATTACTTCTGACATTGCTTCAGCTAGGAAGACGAAAACATGGTCTCGTGGTGATAGAATGAAAATGCCGAGAAACCATTATCAGACTTACGGCCGGTCTTTTCGGAAAGTCTGCTTGTAGGATTATAGGTTGAAGCGAGTGTCGTGGGGTAAGAGTCTCCGCTATCAAGTTATGTTCTGTATGTTCTGAAGCTGCAGACACACGTTCATTTCTGATGATCGGCCCTTCTCAGAAACATTATTAATTTATCCACTGGTGCTTTGTCTCCAGTTAGTTTTATTGCCACGGTTACAGGTACAGAGGAAAGGCCACTATATGTGGGATAAATTAGTTTGCATTCCAATTCCTATATGTTCAAAAACACTGTATAATTTAGCATGTGCAATAGCTCAAATAGCGGTAAAAGATATTGAAGCGATGATTCAGGTATTATGCTAAATATTTTAAATTGTTGAGGGAGAGTGGGTATGGATTCCTCCAGTCATCTTTGAGACTAGGAAACTGAAATTGTCATTCTATTTCTAGGAATGACGCCAGTTTAGCCGCTATTTTGAACATGCCATTTACGTTCTGTGTGGCAGGGGTGTTGGAGGGGGGGGGGGGCATTAAATAGGCTCAGTATGACCCCGATATAATAACTGATACAGACGCAATAATTTATCTCTTAACCCTACCTGGCCTGGGGGGGGCCATTATGGCCCCCCCCTACCAAACTTTCTGCACTATCTCCGGAACGGCAAAAAAATGGAGAGCTGAAACTCCGTGACTTTATCGTTTGTCTTATTGGTGTCATTTTGAGCCTATTTTCATAACCCCCCGAGCAGAGGATCATGGGTAAATTCAAGATGGCGGCCACGTGGTGTACCAGAAAAGTGATGTTTTTGTCATATTTCTTCAAAATTTCTGCTTTTCTGCAATGAAAAGTGGGCAAAAACTATTTTATTTCATATCACATTAATATTTGCTAATTTTTCATGCAGTTTGTGTGGAGAAATTGCAAAAATAAAAAATTCGGAAAATCTGACCGAAAAATCGACCAAAAAATGCCGTTTTTCAAAATGGCGTCACTGTGACGTCATCAAAGCGGCCATCTTGGATTTTTTTACATTTTCTGGTAGAGCTTGACCCAAGGGCATAGTGTAATAAGTTTCAGCCCCCTATCTCAAGGGGTAAGAAAAATAATTAGGGGGGGCCATTTCGGCCCCCCCCCAGGCCTGGACAGGTCCCAAAAAGCCCAGGCCAGATAGGGTTAATGTGGTTTTGTTCCGGAGCAGCAAAATGAAAAAAAAATCACTCTTGGGTGTTGCTATGCTTCAAGTATCTAAACAGCTTCATCGGAAGCATACTAAACTGATTATTTGATAACTTAGAGCAAAGTCGAGACTGCTTGGAAATAATATACTTTGACAACGATTACAAAACAACTTTGATGGCAGTGATGGTAATTTCAATCCGAATGTCCCATTAAATGATATTAAATGGACAATATCTTTTACCGCTTGCTGCTATCGGGCGCCGCCACTCAAAGTTTCTCAAATTTGGCGATACATATCGCATGCTGATAGCAAAATACGAACGTAGCGTGCAAGATCTATGGCGCTACGTTTCGTAACTTGTGTCTAATTCCGCTTAACCCGGGGCTAGGGGCCGTATGAACCCATGTACTTCAAGATCCTCATGGTGCTCAAATGAACAGTCACAATCAAAGCGTGACTGAGATACACCATTCTCTAGATAACGACTTTAGAACGATTATTATGGATTAAGAATACTGATCAGCGATACGGATTTTATATTTTTGGAACATCGTGATGTCTTGTCGGCATCATTGAACACTGTTGACCGCTTCTCTCTCTCTCTCTCTCTCTCTCTCTTGAAACTAGCCTATGTTTATGTATACTATGATTGTCTTTTTTGAATTTGGTGCTAATACTGTTATATGGATATGGAATAGGTCTTTGGATTATGGACGCGGATATTCTCTAATGGACGACGGCTGGATTATGAATGACGGACTAGACGCTTGTAATCATCAGATACTGACCATTGCAAAAAAGCATCATTACAAATTCCAGCCCAAATGGTATGAGCAAGCGAAATTTCGCTTCTGCGTTCCTGGACTAAGAAGAACAGATCTCTTTTGAGAAAAGTGCACTGAGCTGGACGTCCGTTTGTGTTGAAGATCTAAAAAAATATATAATGAGCTTTGCTTTTCCGCTTGGAAAATACGGTTTGAAAGCTGGTGAAAATACATTCATTACTGAAAGATACCGAACTAGATTCAGTCGTTATTTTCATTTTGGGATTAGTTGGGATCTCTTCGCAGTATAATAAATTTCAGACGAAAGACTCGAGCAGTCAAGATTTCATTCTTTTAATTTTCCCCAATTAGGGGCACATGTGTCAGCACGGCTCTTCAACCTATACACGTGGAAATTCTTTAATGGACGACAGCTGAATATTGAATTAAGGACGGCGCTTTTACTTCAATACGTCAAAGTAGGCATATAGCGAAAGGGTTAGGCCTACATGAGCATATATGGATATGGATACGCCTAAATCATGTTTTGTTTTATTTTGGAACATACGAATAGATTCAAGAAATACACATTCAGTAAACTAGGGGATACTTTGGTCAAACTGCTAAAAAGCTAATTCTCTGTTGATAAATCGTTTTAAATGGATACATGTATATATGCGCTGGTTGAGCCACCCAAAAAATGGATTCGACCTATTCATCCGATGGAGTATTATAAACATATATGATGCCAGGAAAATGTCAGACTATAAAAGTATATGGTGTAAGCTATGGATCGTCGGCATCAAACTAGAGTTTTTGTGGGCCAGTGGTGGAGAACCAAAAAAAAACAGTGATTCCAGAAAACGTAAAGAGATCAGATTAGAATACGGGGGGGGGGGGGGACAATTGACATTCCCACACATAGATCCAGCTGATAATCAGTCACAACGGGATACCATTTCATCCAATATATCCAGCTATCCCACTTATAGGCAAGGCCAAATTCGTCTTTATGGCATTCGCATGCGTGACAATGACAGATCGCCTGCCACAAGTGTGTTGTAAAATTATATGAACATTTCGCATTTAGCATTAGGGAGAACCTCTGTCGATCCCCGTATAACTAAATGGAGTAGGATATTAACTGGTAAAATCCAAAGAACGACTCCAGTTCGTTGTGTGATATGAAAGGTTATTTGGTAAATGACACAAGATCACAAACTCGATTTGTCTAATCTGGTTTGATGTTACAAGTATGGATCCCGTATCGATTTTCGGCAGCACGAACCGCAGACGAAAAAGTGTAACCTTTACAGTATGATTGTCGTCTGAAGTACATGTAATCTATAATATACCATAGAGACGTCATACAATGGTGAGATGATCACTGCGAATGATTTCCTGTGAGTTTGGATGAGGTTAAATTTAACTGCTCTAATCTATTTTACACACACAACAATGTAATTGTCCAATCCCAAGTCCATTTGCAGCAAACATACATGTAACCAGTGGGCCATCGAACTTAACCAATGAGAACAGAACTATGGAACCGTTATCACGAGATTCATATGATTAACGATATGGCCTAGGCTATGTAAACAACAGTTAGAGTTAAACAGTCTTTGAGTGTATTTTCTCCAAGATAACATGCATACTGAAACTATGATGCCGTTTTAGTCCAAACAGAATAATATTTTTACGGTAACTTTCGTCACAAAATATTCCAGGACCCCAGAATAACATTTGAAGAAAAAGAAAAACAGGAATAAAACAACTAAGAGCAATACGAGTGTTTGCTTATTCCCAACCGCTTGAATCAAATATTTTGCTTGTCTGAGGTAAGATTATCTAATATTTTACCGAAAATGATATGGGAGTACAAGTCTGATCCCTAATTCGCTGCTTTCTTTTGTCGTGTTCGTATGCTCCTCAATAACATCTGGTTATTTTCGCCATATGGATAAATGTAACGCTTCAAGCTGCCCTTGACGTGTTGAACGAATTTCCCATCTGTCATCAGCTTCAATTCATGCAAGATACAAAAAAAAAGATATTTCACAAACACCCGCCTTGAGATTAAAGGATTCTGGCCAGTAATACATAAATAAATAAATATCGATCTCATAGAGACATGGGTGAGATACAACTCATGTTGGTACTTGAGATGCATTTAGATGAGATGCAGTCAGAATACTGACCTGTGGGCTCATGTGACTTCTCGCCACTACGCACAGAGGTGTGTTATAAGGAATACCCTCGGAATTTCCTGGGATTTCCAGAGCCAATGCAACAGGGAAACATATGGACGACTGTAGATCATTTGAATCACGTACATGTACATGCCTACCATTATCAGTATTGCATCACATCATGAACCCCACCTGTATAAAACAAGTACATGGTATTAGACTGGATGGTGTTTTCTTCAATGATCTTACTACGCAGTTTCGTACTTTTGGCTAATAGAATACCCCCAGAACAATGTATAATGGAGAATTTTTCCCTATTAATTGTAAAATTGTTTTCGTTTGCGATTTTGTTATAAAGTATGCATTTCAATGTGTAATTGCTAAAAAGATGTAAGGTTGTGTAGTTTTTCTTTAATTTAGAGGGATATACCATATCAAGGTTGCGGTAACAAGGGGGGGTGGTTTTCAGAATGTTTAACTTTCTGTGTAAATGACGAGGAAAACGAGTACGATATTAAGGACGAATACCCATCACAAATTGTTGAGCAGGTAAGATATAGTTCAAAGCTACAAGGGAAAAACCTAATCTCTCAAAGTAAGGTATCTTAAATATTTTCCTGGAAAGCGGCTCTTAAAATGGATGCAACAGCACCAGATTAACGGGGTGAATTGCGAAACAGTTGCATAGCATTTTCAGACCATTTGGAACGGCGAATTCATTTTTGGGGAATTTCATCCACTATCTTTAATACTGTGATTTAAGTTTGTTAGCCATCGGTCACTTACATCCAAGAACATGTATAGAAACAAAGTTAAGAGAAAAGACGGGAATATTTACACTAATAATGAAAAGGATATCCAATCATATCATTCGCTATTACTTTAACCCTACCTGGCCTGGGGGAGATGCGAAATGCCCCCCCCCCCCCTTCTACCAAACTCTCCGGAACGACAACAAATGGAGAACTGAAACTCCGTGACTTTATCGTTTATCATATTGGGGTCATTTTGAGCATCTTTGCATGACGCCCGAGCAGAGGATCATGAGTAAATTCGAGATGGCGACCAGGTGGGGTACTAGGAAAGTGATTTTTTTTTTCGTCATATTTCTTCAAACTTTCTGTTTTTCCGCGATGAAAAGTGGACAAAAACTATTTTATTTCACATCATATTAATATTTACTAATTTATTCTGCATTTTTTTTGCGGAACAATTGCATAAATAAAAAATTCAAAAAATCTGACCAAAAAATCGACCAAAAAATGTCGTTTTTGAAAATTACGTCACTGTGACGTCACCGAAGCGGCCATCTTGGATTTTTTAACATTTTCTGGTAGAGCCTGGCCCAAGGGTATGGTGTGGTAAGTTTCAGCTCCCTACCTCAAGGGGTAAGAAAAATAATTAGGGGAGGGGGGGGGGCATTACGGCCCCGCCCCTCCAGGCCAGGATACGTTCCAAAAAGCCCAGGCGAGATAGGGTTAAAAGTCATATTACGGTTAAGCTGCATGATCTAGAAGATCATCACCAGCGGTAAAATGACAATGTTTCAGCGTACTACCATAGCACAATGGCAATCAATCATAAATTTTCTCTCCGTGGTTTCCATTAAGCATTTTTTTATAATCCTGACTTTCAATCTCTTCGAACGAATTATTCAGAAGACTTTCGAGAGTGTTAAAACTGTCTTGAAAATTACCGTTATTACAGGACTGTTCCTGGAGACATACATTTTGTTTCTCGCAACACTGAACATATAATATTCAACTTGGGAGATATGAATCATTGTATATGTCCGGGTTCAATCATGGATATATTGCTTGCAGCATGACAACTAAAATGAAGCGGATTAGCTTTTCAAAGTCAGCATCTCTGCATGCAGGACCTGTCATATGTACGCAAGAGACGGTCACTTCCACCAGTGAGATAAGATGGTATTAGTTGTTGATCTGTTCAGGAAGACATGAATTTTCACACGTCTGAACATAAACTGGATTCCAATAGTTGACTGTACGTGTGAGGTAATAACACTTATGGGAATTTTATCATTTGAGATATTGGACCAATGCTTTCATTGGAGAGAATTAATGTGACTGACATTCATAAATCTGATGGCGACGGAGGCAAATTTCCCATAATGTCCTCTGACCATACCAAGGTAGATTTCAGCAATATCATCGCCGAATCCTTTTGATATACTGGAACTCAGGGGACACTATCGGATGGAAATGCAATGTATTAAATCTCAAGGGACGTGCAGCATATATGACATAACAAATGGAATGGCAGCGATAAAACATACCAATGTGGGCTTATGTCGATAGGAAAGGGTATATTTATTAGCTTTACATTCATTTGTCCACATGGGAAGAGCATATTTATACGTGAGTTTATTTCGTACATATAAACGAGCCAGCCACATATAATGTCTGAAATCCCTGTTCCTCTCGTGGCGGGGTTTCGTTGGGCCGATGCCTGTGCCATAAGAATCCCAATATCTGTTCTTCGCATAGGTACATGGTATAACATTCGGCGCCAGTCGTAGCCGATAAGTCAGCTACCTCATCGGAAATGATACATTATATCACTGAAAGTAGAACAGGACAGGGTATCAGCGCTGACGAAAGTAGACTATCAGAAATGGATTTGCTTTGTCAGATATAGGTCAGTTTCCGTACCGCTTAAAATACAGAATATATTGATTGTTCACTCGCTGTCTGACATTCAGCTCCAAACTCGGCTAACAGCAATGCATAAGTGATCATCTGTAGTAATTATATCCTTCTTAGTATGGCATCTCTAAGTTATATATTAAGAATGCTACGCAAATGGGAGGACAATCATATTAAACCAGTTGCAATTTCCCGTTGGTATTATAATCTACCGAAAATCAATACGGAATCGATATTTACCATCAAATGTCCCATCTTCAAAAGAGGTTGAATGATTAGATTTTGTGATCGTATGACATTCAGCAAATCACACTTGATATCACAAACCAGAATGTGGATGTAACATTTTACCATTCACATATCTCAAAGTATTGGCCGTATAAACGATGGTAGAATTTCTCTTTGGTGCGAAACGAAATTAATATTTAATTTTCAGACACACTCGTGACCAATTTTTGGTGTTGAGGACTGGTCAACATCATAAAGTTGTGTTGAGAAATGGTATTGACCAATGTGAAAACTGAACATGCAGCTTCGCATGAGGATCGAGTCCTTTAAGGTGGCACATCATTTGAGATTGCACATCATTGGCAACGCACATCATTTGAAATGACAATACATTTATTATAAAAAAATGATTTCTATGTCAGTGATGTTGTGGTTGGATTTAAACAGGAACTATATTAACAAACTTGAAATAAAGATTACATTTTTTGCCGAAGGTAAGCTTATACATCTCATTTTGTATATTTGATGAATACATGTATAGCGGCCCTATTTGTATTCTATACGAAACTTGTCTCTAGGAACACTTTTGAAAAATGTATAGTTAAGAACAATTGGTGTGCATGCAAATTGTAGCACGTTCTTGGTGTACATACATTCATAACTTTGGTTATTATGTGTGCTGGTTTGTTGCTTTAATATAGAACTTCAAATTTCTTTGTAGGAGACATGGATAAATTAGAGAAGATGAATAAAATTGATCTCCTGAAAGATTTACTGATCCAGATTAATACAATAGCTGACAATATTTAAGATAACACTGAGGAAACTAAAACTAACGTGCACAAAGCAATGGCAGAATGAAAAAGAAAAGAATATGAAGGAAACTTTTCCGAGAAACAAGGAAATGAAGCAGAAATGTCTGTTTGTAGACTTGAAATTGAAGTGAAAGACATGAAGATAGTAAAATGCAGAACTTCATGTATAAAAGGAGTGTTTTTTTAAGTCCTTGGACTTGTTTGAAGATATAGAACAGAGTGAGCAGGCCGTCAGCTCTGCCATTGAAAAAAAAATGAATACATTATTGCACAAGTATTTATTATTTTTAATTGGAATTCCAGTGGCATGTGGCGGAGGGGAGGGGGAGGGGGAGGATTACCTTCTGTTGGGGTGCTGTTTATTTGCACGAGTTCTTTACTTAATAAGTCTGGTGATTGGCAAACCTGTAGCGATGATTCACATTTTGCAGTTTTATCTTGAAATTGCAATTTTAATTGTTCAACTTTTCAAGTCTTCTGTTGGATAATTCACATTCATGAACTGTTTTGTCTGCAACTTTTGTACTCCTGTTCCATTTCACGCTTAAATCTGCGAGTTTTGCTTTTTATCTCTTCGGGTTTTTTCTTTTATATTGTCCGTGATAGAGTTGATTCCAGTCAATACATTTTTAGGAACATCCGTTTTGAGAGAAATGTCGAAGAGGAGCCCCATAATCTTTAGGTTTTCCTGGTTAATGTCATTCGCAATTGCCTTTACTCCATCAAGTTCGTCCATGTTCCCTACAAAAGAATTCAAATCTGTTAATGAAATCAACAAACTCTCACTCATAATTAACACATAATGTTTGCTTTCATGCCTATTGTTTACACACACATGTACTCATCGGATCGACAGAAGGTATTGTTTACCTTCAGAAAGACAATACTTATACATAATCTTTTGTGTTGAAAATTTGATCATAGACTACAAGCAACATGATAATTATTAATCAATTAAAATTAAATACATTTGTCAACATCAGTAAAATAGAGGAGGGGATTTGGCTTAATGCCACACTGAAGGTTGTTTCACTCATATGAAGACAGCCAGTTTGGTTGGTGGAGGAAGCCGGAGTACCCAGAGAGAACCACCGTCCGTCGACAAGTAACTGGGAAACTTTCATACATGGACCAGCTGGGCTCGAAACCGTGCCGGTTCAGCAGTGTGAGGTAAAATAGAAGTGATACTTACAAATTAACAACACAACTATACGGAACGCCGAAGGTTTTCGGTAGTATAGCCTCACGATTAAAACGATACGATGTGGGAGTTGATCACATAAACGAGTGATTCAAACTTTGCCTTATGTGGTAACTACCGTATCAGTACGTATCTGCCCGATAGCAGCAAGTTTTAGATCAAAGTGAAATCCTCAGACACTGACCGTTGCAAACAAGCATCATTAGAAATGTCGAGCCCAAATGGTATGAACAAGTGAAATTTCGCTTCTGCGCTCCTGGTTTAGAAGAATAGATCTCTTTCGAGAAAAGTACGTTGAACTGGAGGTCTGTCCGTGTGGGAAATCTAAAATACATTCATGACTGAAAGATATCGAATCAGTTTCAGTCGTTATTTTCATATTGGGATTAGTCACATCTCTCCAAGATATAATAAATCTCAGACGACAGACTCGAGCATTCATGGTTCCATTCTCTTGATTTTCCCCAATTATGGGCACATCTGTCAGTCCGGCTCTTCAACCCGTGGACACAGAAATTCTGTAATGGACGACGGATGAATATTAAATGAAGGACTAGACTCTTGTACAATACGTTCAAATAAGCATATAGCGAAATAGTAGGACCTAATCGAACGACTCGTGGCTGACATAAGCATATATGTTGTGCGAGTCTGAAAGAAACCCGATTGACGGATAATATTCGGCTGGTGCAACAATTGAAATGTTTAACTTCAAACGGATGAAGGTCACATACCGTACAGACATGTATCCACATGGGGATTTCTCGACTCTCTATACTACAATCCCTGATCAGGACCTTATTGACCGTATAAGTTCATTAATAGTATCTATGTTCAAGAAAACTGATCGTAGATATATTAATGTCGGAAGCCATAAAGCATTCTTTAGCTCGACTACATACAAGAGATATCATTCATGGGATGTTTCTTTGTTTATAGAGTTGCTTGAATTTCTCATTAAAAATATCTATGTGAAATTTGGCAACACAATATATCAGCAGCATATAGGTATTCCAATGGGTACTGATTGTGCACCCCTGTTGGCTGACCTGTATCTGTTCTCTTATGAATATGACTATATGCAGGCGCTTTCAAAAACCGATCCATTCAAAGCCCGTTCCTTCTCATTCACCAAACGCTATATAGACGATCTTCTCGCTGTGGATAATCGCTATATAAATGACGCAGTGAAGGATATATATCCACCTTCACTGGATTTGAAGGAAACTACAGATAGCCCTACAGGCACATCTTATTTAGATCTCTATCTCTATAAAAATGAAGCGGGCATTCTCTCTCGTCGACTTTATGACAAAAGAGATGATTACAATTTCGACATCGTAAACTATCCCTTTCTGGATAGTAATATTCCAGTGGGACCTGCATATGGCGTATACATATCTCGCTTAGTAGCATTTGCTAGATCCTGTGTTAAATGTGACGATTTTAATCAACGTCACAAAACATTGTTGCAGAAACTTATAAAACAGGGCTATTCCACCAAGCGCCTCCACTCAAAGTTTCTCAAATTTGGCGATACATATCGCATGCTGATAGCAAAATACGAACGTAACGTGCAAGATCTATGGCGCTACGTTTCGTAACTTGTGTCTAATTCCGCTTAACCCGGGGCTAGGGTCCGTATGAACCCATGTACTTCAGGATCCTCATGGTACTCATATGCACATTCACAATCAAAGCGTGACTGAGATACATCATTCTTTAGATGACGACGTTACAACGAATATTATGGATTAAGAATACTGATCAGTGATACGGATTTGATATTTTTGGAACATCATGATGTCTTGCCGGCATCATTGAAAACTGTTGACCGCTTGTCTCTTGCAGGAAACAAGCCTATGTTTATGTATACTATGATTGTCTTTTTGAATTTGGTGCTAATACTGTTATATGGAATATGGAATAGGTCTTTGGATTATGGACGCGGGTATTCTCTAATGGACGACGGCTGGATTATGAATGACGGTCTAGACGCTTGTAATTAGAACCTTGGTGCTAATACTGTTATAAGGAATACGGAATAGGTCTTTGGATTATGGACGCGGATATTCTTTAATGGACGATGGCTGAATTATGAATGACGGACCAGACGCTTGTAATTTTAGAACCTAGCTGAACTTCCGGCGTAGAAATTACTTGCGGCCTTGACAAACTTAAGCTGAAATCTGATGATTGTGTGTAATGCTGCTATTTTATAATCAACAGTATCGTTCAATCTTGGTTGTTGGCAGTGAACGGGTGGATGTACATGTAGTTCTGTTTTAACATCTAACGAACAGTGTTTGTGAAGCTATTCATTCTACCACATTTCTTGTCGGACTGCCCATGGAGATTCTTGTGAAAATTATGGTTCAGGACATTTTTCATGGATACGCCTAAGCCATTTTTTTGTTTTATTTTGGAAAAGATACGAATAGATTCTAGCAATCTAAATTCAGTAATCCAGGAAATACTTTGGTCAAACTACAGAAAAGGCTAATTCTCTCTTGATAAATCGTTTTCAATGTATACATGTATATATGCGCTGGTTGGGCCCAAAAAAACGGATTCAACCCATGCATCTGACAGAGTAACATATATGGTGCCAGAAACCTATCAGACTTTTTAAGTATATGGTGTAAGCTATGGATCGTCGGCATCATACTGGATTTTTGTGGGTCAATGGTGGAGAACCGATAAAAGCAGTGATTCTAGAAAACGTAAGGAGAGCAGATTAGAATACGGAGGGACAATTGACATTCCCACATAGTTCCAGCTGATCATCAGTCAGAAAGAGATAACATTTCATCCAATATACCCGGCTATCCCACTTATAGGTAAATTCATCTCTATGGCATTGGTATGCGTGACAATGACAGATCGCCTGCCACAAGTGTGCTGTAAAATTATATGAAAATTTCGCATTTAGCACTAGAGAGTACCTCTGTCGATGACTATATGACTAAATGGACTAGGATATTAACTGGTAAAATACAAAGAACGACTCCAGTCCGTTGTGTGATATGAAAGGTTATTTGGTAAATGTCACAAGATCGTAAACTCGATTTGTCTAATCTGGTTTGAGGTTGAAAGTATGGATCCCGTATCGATTTTCGGCAGCACGAAACGCCGTAGAAAAGTGTAACCTCTACAATATGATTGTCGTCTGAAGTACATGTAATCTATAATATACCATAGAGACGTCATACAATGGTGAGATGATCACTGCGAATGATTTCCCGTGAGTTTGGGTGAGGTTAAATTTAACTGCTCTAGTCTATTTTACACACACACCAATGTAATTGTCCAATCCCAAGTCCATTTGCGACGGGACGTTGGCTATACTGTATAGTTGCGTCTGCAAAACTTAAGGTTCCCTCTGTAATCTACATGTAACCCGTGAGCCAGCGAACTTGTTAGTTATCAGTGAGAATAGAACATTGAAACCGTTATCACGAGATGAATAAGATTAACGATATACAGTAGGCTATGTAAACAACAATTCTGTTTTTCAAAGACAAAACGGAACGCCTTTCAACTTCGCCAAATGAAGGTACCTCATTTAGGGCAAACATTGCACTCGCACTACAGCCATAGCTGTAGTGCAACAACCATCGAAATGTGTTATTGTACATTACCCTGAATGCATTAAAACATTTTTGAAATAAACACCCCATAGTGCACAACAATAAACATTACAACAATACGCTTTAAAGAGAGCCCTTTTTTACCACGTCAGTACAAGCATGAAACTTACGCAATAAAATGTTTGCTCTAATACATAGTTTTCGTTTTTGGGCAATAATATCGCCATTATCAGTACGGTCGCTGGATACAATATGTCCAAGGTATTTGTATGAGGTAACATAAGCCAAGGGAATCCCATTTAAACGTACAGGAGGAGGAACAAAATCCTTAAATCTCTTAGGTTTAAACAGTACACACACAGTTTTTTTTAAAGTTAAACAGTATATCACGATCTTTAGCATACTCGGAACAACAATTTAAAAGGCACTGTAAGGCTTTCGCAGACGGACACATTAAACAAAGGTCATCTGCACACACTAGGTGGTTTATAAATAGCCCTGCAATGTTGCACCCGACACCCAGGCTACTAAGAGAAGCATCCAGGTCATGTAAATATACAGCAAATGGTAAGGGGGATAATATTCCCCCCTGCCTAACACCATTTGAAACATTGAAACAAGTCGATATCGAAGAGCCCCACTTAATGGCAAATTGCTGATTGTTGAACCACTCGTATATAAAGTTCACGAAACATAATGGCAATCCTCGATCAATAAGTTTCTTCAATAGTGACCAGTGGTTTACTCTGTCAAATGCTTTGCTAGCATCCATGTAACACACATAAACAGGGCTTCCATTAGCGCAATAATAATTGATCACCTCCTTAAGGACATATATACACTGCTCAGTTGAATGACCTCGTTTAAAACCGAATTGAAAATCACTACTGTATAAACTCATTTCACTTTCTTTCAGGATAACTTTCTCAACGATTTTGGATACAACAGTAGCTATGGCAATAGGCCGGTAGTTATCGGACTTCGTAATATCGCCAGATTTGTTCTTGATGATAGGTGTTATTGTAACATAAGTAAATTCATTAGGCAAACAACCATGATAAAACATAGAGTTCAAACAAAACATAGGATGTACATACACTTCCTTAGGAGCATTTTTTATATGCTCAGTCGACAACCCGTCAAGATCTGGCGACTTACCACATTTCATTTCAGAAACAACAGATTGGAGATAATCAGGTGAGACAAAATGTGCATCATGTTTGTTCTGTTTGTAATTATCGAGTATTTCAAGTACAAAGCCTTTGTGAGTGTCGGGTTTAACACAATTAAGGGTGTCCGCAAATTTGTCTTTCCACAAGTTAGTGATCTCCGAATCACCCTGAGCATGACCAATTTTACAAGGCAAAGACATGTGTTAAGCGTTAACGGCATTAACCTCTCTCCAAAATTCATCAGAGGAACTTAGTAAAAGCATCAGCCATCTTATCGGCTCGAATATTCTCCTTCTGTTTTTTTACATTGCCGCAAAGCATATTTAAATTGACGTCTTGGATTATTCATAAAATCGGCAATAGGCCCAGTACGAGGACTCCCCTGCTCTCTCCATAAAAGGAAACTGGTTCTAGCATGGGCATGTACGTCCGATACATAATCATTCCATCCAGGCACTACATATTCCTTTACATTCTTACATTTAGCAAGATATTCATCACCAGCAGAAAACAGTACATCAACAATATTATTATAGTAATCATATATACCTTTGCCATGCGACTGATTACAGTCTACATTGTTACACAACACAGCATCAACAGGTATAGTTATGTCAGAAAGACGACGAACTACATCATTTTTATACGCATTAATCTCAAGTTCACCTAGCTTGTTCGACTCAATATATCGTTTACGTCCAGTAGAACAGTTACTTATATCAAAATGTGGCAATGAGTCCCATTCTATGGCTATAAACAATGGTTTGTGATCACTGGACACAAAATCGTACGCAATTTTAACAGAAGAAATAGATCGATTAACATTATATGACGCTACACAATGGTCGATCCATGAGGTAGTGAGATGAGCATCGCTAATATAAGTGTAACTATCACTGGGTAACTGTTCAATATCAGATATACATAGATGATATTCAGCACAAAAATTTACCAACTCGACACCGAACTGTCGTGAGGGATCCGCATTCCAATCACCAAGTACAACAGTATTGGGTATGTCGGATTCTTCAATAATTGCCCTAATTTTATCCAAGTAGTCCATATAGAGCTCAAAATTGTCCAAACAGTCAGTAGGTAGGTAAACACAAAGTACCAGCAGCTTGGAGGAACCCGAGTCAATAGATATAGCACATAGTCTGGGATCTTCATAGTCAATAAAATTAATGGTACACCCAAGTCGCTTATGCCACAATATAGCAACACCCCCATGGGGCCTCCCTCTGGCAATCACAGAATCATCAACGGCTGGGACGCCGCGACCGTCAAAATCACAATGAATTGAATTTAACACATTCAGTTCACCTTTCAATAATCAAGTCTCCTGCAATAAACATATATCCGAAGGTATTGAGGATTTTAACGAGCGGCAATTATATGTGACTAGTCTCAGTTCTGTGAATGTGTATACTAGTAATTACTAGTCTCTTTCATATGACTGAAATAGTGTTGAAAGCGACGTTAAATCATATTCACTCACTCACTCACTCTCTCCATATTCGGGGTTGTGACCTGGATGCATACAAGCTAAGTTTCTTCCATCTGTGACAACGTGCGATACCAAAACGCGATTCATGATATCTGACCCATTCCCCGATAACGACAAAATGCCTTAACTCGAGCACGCGCGTGCGCCCATGCAGCCTGTTGTTTTTGTGACGTAAATGTTTTGAGTGAACGGTTGTTTCAGCACTAGAAAATTCCACCATTAAATGTGATATATGAGTAAGCAGAAGTCATGACATTGTTACGCGTGTTTTTGTGGCTTCTTCGAAATTCTTTTCTTTTGCCTTTCGCAAGATTCAAAGAGCGGTTCACAGTGTTGCAATATATCTCTTTGAATGACTATAATCTTTCAATACATCTCATTGCACATAATTTGTATATCCCTCGTTAGTATAATTGCATGATAAACGAATCCTGTGATTTAGATATCTCCACTATCTGAACCACGGTAGCCTAGCTACTGTATATTGGGGCTACTGCAGAAGAATGCTACAAAACAAGGAAAATCGGGTTATTTTAATGAAAACAAATACATCGATTATTGTCATTATTATTCAGTCCAATGAAACAAATCTCAACGTTCAACAATAAACTGATGGATTATTTCGTATCAGGCTAATTATGCCAGATCCATGGCGGTTATTAAAGTGGCTGCCATACTAATTTGCTGCAATATCAATGTGGCACCAATAGTAGAACGATTCCTCACGTTAGGCCACTCGTGCAAAGGAGAATCCTATACTTAGCTATATATCACAGCTTATTTACCCTGTAGGTCGCCTTTCAAAAAAACAACAGCGCCATCCCGCCAATCCAGAGGTTGGTAACATCTGTTATTCTGAGATTCCAGACAGTGTTATCGGAAGAGGTATTACGACGCACATGGGACAAGATTGTAAATCTCCATATTGTAGTGTTATATTGATCAGTTCGGCAGTGAAGATGTTCAGAGGGATTTAATCTGCGTCAATGAAATGCCCTTCACAGTATAGTACTAAACAAAAATGATCGTCGCATGCTATTACAGTCTCTGCAGGCTTGATAGATACTTAGTCGTCGAGTTTGACACCCAATGGACAGCCATAGGCTACTGACGAGTAAATAATCACAAGGAAGTTTGACAGTCATGAGCACCCAGTTCTCTACTTATATAAGCTTGCCTGTAAAATAAAATATGCCTGCTAACAGAATCTAGTTACTTGTTAGATAACAGAAATGGTTAAATGGTTTGAGGCATAATACTTAACACCTGGATCAGATATCCGCACATTTCACCGGCGTTGTTCCCACAACTGCATTTAGGATCAAGATACTACTTAGCAACACGATACTTCGTCGCCATTTGACCAGAAAGTCATACTTCTACATGTATCACAATAAATTCCAAATCCTTCCACGAGTTAGAATGTACTCCAGTCAAAAATTAATAGGGGTTC
The DNA here is from genome assembly GCA_036873755.1 of Hanleya hanleyi. Lineage (NCBI taxonomy): Eukaryota > Metazoa > Mollusca > Polyplacophora > Lepidopleurida > Hanleyidae > Hanleya > Hanleya hanleyi. The sequence continues at coordinate 40,382 of JAVTVY010006035.1, forward strand.
TTCATTTAAACACTTCCCAAACGATACATCATTATATGATGCTGGACCCGGTGGTACTCGCGGGTTAGTCGAAATTATGCGAAACGTCCTACCAAAAATTCGACACGATACGATCGAGTGCCACTTTTTGTAATATTTATGACCAGTCTTGTCCTGTCGGAAAGGCAAGGGAATCGGACTTGCGGTAATTCCCCCACAACAGGCACACAACTGAAAGCTACAAACATACCTGACAGTCTGACGATTCTCATCTGAGATCAGTGAGTGAAGCATGTTTTTGAGAATATCCGATACGAGCAACAACGAAGCATTGCTACAGTTATTCTACTGTGAAAAAAGTGTACATATCCTGAGCACTGAAATGAACATTATTTTGTAACACCTTTCAAACATGTAAAAGTGTTCAAGTCCGAAAACTGGTATGGAAAGAGATTTATTTAAAATATGTCGCTGAAAGTGCATTTACTCTGGAAGATTTATTTAACAATCACAAAAAGTTTCTCAGGGAAAGAGGTATTCGTCTTCCAACCAATCATAACGACATACCAAAAATATACTGGACTCCCAAAATACATAAATCACCATACAAAGCTAGATTCATAGCTGGTTCTAGAAGCTGCACCACCAAGCTTCTTTCAACCCT